>UCOK01011542.1:0-25961 GCA_900474325.1 Synergus umbraculus
GGGGTAGGTATAGATTGGTCCATAGTTCCAGTTGGCCATAATTTCAATTGGCCACAAAATCACTAAAAGTTACCATAAGTTACTAAATTTTATAAACACTGTTTAAAGTAAAGACTAGAAGGGAGTTAGGTTGGCGAAAGTAGCAGCGTTTTAATTGGTTTGTTTCATTAAGATTTTTTCTAATGCGCATTGCCATCTAGTTTCCACCTACACCGGAGTTTTCGAATTTAGTGATGTTGTGGCCAATTGAGATTATGGCCAACTGAAACTATGGACCAATCAATACCTACCGAAATCAGGGTTAGGTCGTTATAAAAAAGAGGAAGGCATCGTTGCACATTACTGTACACAACAGTTGTTAGAAGGCGTTCCAGATGTACTTGAATCAGAATTTATGAAATGTAAAACATTTTTCGAAAATAAAATGCATAATTTACCATTTAATAATAATAGAACAAAAGCTAAAGATATTCTTGAAATTATATACACAGATGTATGCGGTAGTTTTAAAACGGCCGGGCTAAATGGAGAAAGATATTTCGTTTCATTCATTGATGATTATAGCAAGATTGTAAAAGTTTATGATATAAAATCTAAGGATGAAGTATTTGACTGTCTAGTTCAATTTATTAATGAATTTGAGAATTTAACTGAAAAACGAGTTAAAATATTGAGATGCGATAATGGTAAAGAATTTAAACAGTCGTTTTTATAAATTTAAAAAAGAGAAAAAGCAATAATGTTAAATAATTATCCAGCATATGTACATGAATTAAACGGTACAGCTGAACGGTTCAATAGAACAATAATGGATATGGCGCGTTGTTTACTAACAGAGGCACATGTAGGTAAACGATATTGGCCTGAAATAATTGGTGCGGCTACTTATTTGAAAAATCGTACTTTAGCAAATACGATAGAAAGGAAAACACCTTATGAAATATTCTTTAGGAAAACGCCAAATGTTGAACATTTACGATTGTATGGTAGTTGATGTTGTAGAAAAGAATGTTAAGGTGCGCTCACAATGGGATTGAAAAACTGACATGACACAGAAATTGACATGGACATAGACACGATGCTGTGTTGACAAAGTGCGCGCGCATCTATTACCAACTGCAGAATTTGTATTTAAAGTATTTGTACAGCGGAACATCAACGCTATAAAAATTCTGCAATTGGTAATAGATGCGCGCGCACTTTGTCGACAGAGGATCGTGTCTATGTCCATGTCAATTTCTGTGCCATATCAGTTTTTCAATCCCATTGTGACCGCACCTTAAAATGTATTAATCTTGATGAAAATGATTATGGCAATGAAAATACAGAAAATGAATTAAATGAGGAAAGAAGAATTAAAAATTCCACGTAGATCTACATGATAGAGAAAAAGTCCATTAAGATATCCATATAATAGCAGTACAAATAATATTTATGTCAATTATTATAGAGTAGATACTCCATATATGTTTGAGGAGGCAATAAACTGTAATGATTAAAAAAATTGGATAAAAGCTATGGTTAAAGAAATTGAAAGTCTAAATGAAAATAAAACATGGGAATTAGTTAATAAACAAAAAAGTGAAGAGGTCTTAGATGTAAAATGGATCTATACAAGAAAATCAGATGATACATATAAGGCTAGGTTAGTTGTGAGAGGTTTTCAACAAACAAATGTAATTAATGACATATACGCTCCTGTAGCAAAATTTCAAACTTTAAATATAATGCAATCTTTTTGTTGCCAATTTGGTTTAATTATACACTACCGTCGGAAATTGTCCATATAATTGGCGCAAGCACTATTAAAAATCCCTGCTGGCTTTGAACTACGACAACTCGGTAAAAAAAAGAGATAGAGTATTAAAAGAAAACAGTTGGAAAGCTTATGAAATTCCACGTTTAGTGGTGCCAACCAGATTTGTTTTGACTTTCTGAAAAGAATACAGCACGTGAGAAGTTTTTTAAAAAAATTCAAGATTTTCTCAAATTTTGTAACTCGATTTCAACTTTTTGCATGAACTAGGAAAATTGTTGCAAAAATTTGAAAATTATACGACATAGAGCCTAAAACTTTATCTTTAATTTAAGCCAAAGAAACTTAAAAAATCTTCATTGGTTCTCGAAATACGATTAGAAATGTTCAATCGTATTTGAGTTAAATTTTATTCGACAATCACGGCTCTCGGCTAGTCTGATGTTCGCCTTCTTCAAATACGATTGAACATTTCTAATCGTATCTCGAGAACCAATGAAGATTTTTTAAGTTTCTTTGACTTAAATTAAAGATAAAGTTTTAGGCTCTATGTCGTATAATTTTAAAATTTTTGCAACAATTTTCCTAGTTCATGCAAAAAGTTGAAATCGAGTTACAAAATTTGAGAAAATCTTGAATTTTTTTAAAAAACTTCTCACGTGCTGTATTCTTTTCAGAAAGTCAAAACAAATCTGGTTGACACCACTAGACGTGGAATTTCATAAGATTTCCAACTGTTTTCTTTTAATACTCTATCTCTTTTTTTTACCGAGTTGTCGTAGTTCAAAGCCAGCAGGGATTTTTAATAGTGCTTGCGCCAATTATATGGACAATTTCCGACGGTAGTATAGAACAAATGGATGTAGTTACAGCATTTCGCAACGGGAAAATAAGCTCAGAAGTATATGTCAATCAACCGATAGGTTACAATGATGGAACAAGTAGAGTTTGTAAATTGCGGAAAACAATATATGGATTACGAGAAAGTTCAAGAGCTTGGTACAAATGTTTTGATGAATGTTTAACAAAATTAGATTTTAAAAGGAGCAATGTTGATTATTGTTTATATACACATGAAAAGGGATAGAGGCTACATATCTACTAATGTACGTAGATGATTTATTGATTTGTAGTAAAAGCAAAAAGAAAATTGAAAGTATAAAAAAGATTTTATCAGAAAAATTTAAAATGAAAGATTTAGTTGAAATCAAAGAATATCTTGGCATCAATGTAGAATATGATTATTAAAAATGTGTAATGAAATTAAATCAATCTAAATATATAGAATCACTGGAAAATAAATATCAATTACAGAAAAGTAAATTATATAGTACTCCTATGGAAACGAATTTAAAAATTGAGAAGGCTGAAAATTGTGAGTCAAATTTAAAATACAGAAATTTGATAGGTCCTTTACTATACATAGGCTCAAGTGTAGGACCTGATATAAGTTATAGTGTTAAATATTCAAGTAGATATCAGAATAACTATAATGAGACACATTTAAAGTACACTTTACAAATTTTGAAGTATTTGTACTTAACAAAAGATTTAAATTAATATTATAAAAGAAATGAAAGTTGTAATATTCTGGATTGTTATGTAGACGCAGATTGGGCTGGTGATAGTGTAGATAGAAAATTCACACCTCGATTCGTAATAAGATTTTTTGGAAATTCAATTGAATGGAAATCTAAAAAAACAAAAAAGTGTAACAAAAGCATCAACTTATGCTGAGTATGTTGCTTTATCCGAAGCAGTCAGTGAAGTTAAGTTTATACGAGAGTTGATAACAATCTTTAAAACAAAATTGAGAGACCCTGTGAAGATTTATGAAGATAACTCTGGAGCAATAAATATTGCAAATTATGGAAATTTTACGAAGAATTCTAAACATATATGTACATGAAAGCGTTAAAGCAAATTTAATTGAAGTTTGTAAAATTAATTCGCTTGAGAATATTGCGGATATATTTACAAAAGCATTAGGTAAAGAAAAATTTGTAAAATTCAGGAATCTACTAAATATAATATAAATAAGAACAGACACATTAACTTATTTGACATTTTAAATGTATGTGTGCATGAGAAATAAGGTGAAAATGCTTGAATAAAGGACATTGTAATTACTTCTGTTTAGTCCAGCACAGGAGAAGGATGTATTGATTTTCGATTTATATAATAAATAATTTCTAATAGAAAACCTCTAATTTTATCACTTTCGAAAGTTATCGTGAACGAAAAATAAAAATCTACAAAAACACACACACACACACATAGAGACATATTGGTAAAACCATGTTTTTCGGGTTCAGAGGGTCACAAAACGTGAAGATTTAACAAAAAATTTGGGTGTCAAATACACAAATATAATACATTGTCTGATGAGAGTGTAATATCTAATGTTAAAGCAATAGCGATGTTATTTGAAAAGATAAATTTACCTTGCCGAACAATTTTGCTTACTTGTATTCATGTCGAGATAAGTTTCGAACATATTTCTCTGGTGGATCATCACTATCATGGTTCCTGAAGCTAACACTTCTCGCTGTTGTATGTGATACTTGCGTCGCAGGCATTGTAAACTCTACATAGCAATACTCTGCTAAATTTTGAGGTATTTGATCGTATGAAGTCAATGCTAAACGACAAACTAGTTGATGTGTAGTGTAAGCTCCTGAAAAATTGAATTGTATTCGATAGAGTTTAATATTAATATCATAAAGCGTAATAGAAAAATAAATTTATTATGCATTCACCATTTATTCGAGAATTTTCCAAATAACTTTAATTTTTCGGTTATAATTAAGAGAGGGACCTAATTTTTCAATTTCTTACAAGACCTGTAATAAATTAGTCAAATTGAGACGATCGAGCACGGAATCAAATTAAAATCTATCTCTTGGACAGTCGCTTCGCTGGCTGGCGTTGTTGTCCTGCTGACCTTGCTAAGTGAATATTGTCAAATGAATTTCAGACTGGTTATTCTGTCATTATTTTGGGGAGCGCTAATTAATGTCTTTCGAAAAATTGTTTTTATATGTTCTTGGATACGTGAGACAATCTACCGACCTCCAGGAACTTATGTAAAGATTGCTTTTGAGCCATTGGAGTTTCCTGAAGGATGAGACATCGATGAGTCACAGGATCGTTATCGTTAAATCTAAGAATTTGCACCCGATCGTTGATTTTCCCACCGACAAGAGATGACTGAGCGAATTCGATTGGATTGGGCAGAAGCTCTGCTCTATCACATCACAGGTTTTTCACTGCCGCATGAACGGGAAAAACCAAAGGATCTTCATTCTGTGTTCGACCGTCTTAGAGTAAGTTATTTGAATTCTGTAAACTGATTCTTTTAAAGTGCTAAGTTGTAATATTTTATTTAATGAAGTGAACCGAGTGTGGTCAGATGTTTGAACTGTTCTACTGGTGAGAGGACTGTTTCGAGGTACGTTTCGTCTCTTCTCGACTCAAAGTTTGTAAAAGGGATTGAGGTTCCCACACTGGTGATTTGTTATTCGTCGTTTCATTTCGCTGTTCAGTTTTGAGGCGTTTGCTTATTCGATTTTCTCATTCATTGTTAATAAATGGTTCATCTTGATACATGGAAGCTATCAGTTTATTGAATAATTTCAGCGAGCTCAGTTCTAACCCACTCCCCTCTATTTGTTGAGTTAGTTGGTTTACTAAATAGTAAAGTAACTTTAAGGGGTAACACCACTCTAGCGGCCGAAAAAGAAGCCTAACTTTAACAATTTAGTTTAGGAGTATGGGAAAAGGAATAGAATTTCTTTTTAGAGGGTTCATTTAACACATATTAAAGTATGAACAAAACATTTTTTATTATTTTTTTCATATGAAATGGCGGTAACACAGGTAATCTCCGGCAAAGTGTTTTTGGAAAGGTGCTCTGCGGGCGGACAAATTTCTGGAAAACTGTGAGAGTTGGAACAAAAATCCAAAGTTTTTCTTAAACTATATACTATTAACTAGAGAATTACTAAGAATTTTTTTTATAACAATTTTTGTAGAAATGGTGAACTTTAAAAAAAAATTCATAGAGGAGAGATGCAAAGTGGTACCAAATCCCGAATAAAATGTTCATAAAATGGGTCAAATTCTGTTACTCATGGGTTCTTGGGGTCTCTGATTACGAATCCGCTGTCAATAATTTCATTAAAAAAAATGGCGAATCCAATATGACGGACGAGTATGCTAAATAAAAACTCCGAGGCGCTTCGGGAAAATTGAAAATTAAACATGTTAAAATTTTTGTTCGCTATAGGACCAAGTAGGTATTGTTGAGACTCTAAAGTACTGTTTAAGTTAAAAAAAATAAATCGATTCTTTTAAATTCCCTAGGTGGTGTTACCCCTTAAAGTATTTACGACCACATGGGTTATTTTGGGTCAAAAATTTGAATATTTAAAAATAACCTGGCACTCAAATAAATATTTAATGAATTTAGTTACACTATTAATTAACTATTGGCCTAAAACATAAATGGGTAACACAACGTACCTTGTCCTTCCTTCGGTAATCTCGGCATTCGCCATACAATCGCCCTATGTTGATGTTCATATTTTGCTTGACCAGAAGTGGCCTCCATAAGCTGTGGTTCAAGATTGTCCACAGCACCAAGAAATCTTTCAATTCCTTTAATTTTACCTGTTCGTCTGTGAGCAGATTTTACTGAACCATATCTAAAATGCTTCTCCACTCTGAAAAGGTAGATCCAACATTCGGGTATTGGTATTCGTACCATCACGTCTTCGCATGGAATTTGTCCTAATTTTCGGGATGCAAAGCCTGGGACCAGTATATCTGCTCGTATTTCAACCTATGAATAACAAAATCTAAATTTGAGATACATTATACAACTTTCAACTCTCCTTCCCTTTTCCACAATTTTTTTTCATTTTTATGTTTAAAAAAAAGTGTAATATGATAAATACATCTAAAAAGTATAATGTTTTTACCTTATTTCCTGTTACGCACATAACGCACTTTAACTGAAGAGGTAATTCTCGATTTTTTGGTGGCCTCACTCGAAATCGCAACAGCTCAATGTAGCACGCATCAGGTGGTTTGAACCTTCAAGATTACAACGCTGTGATAGATTGACATTCACAAGAGTGGATTTTAAATTAGAAAAATTCATGTTAATTAATTTACCTTATGATTTTTGAATCTTCAAATTCATCTTGCTGAATGCAGGAGTGAAATTCAACATTTTCCAGTCTTATCCACTCTTCAGTGACTACTGGAATTATATCATGCCGTCCAACAACTTCTTTTCCTTGTCGCCGCATATCATTTATGCCCAGCTCAACATCAGGCATACCTGCAATGTATTATTAAAATACATGTTCACCTAATACACTTTAAACCATTAAACATTTCTTGGAGTTCGTTGATAAACCTCAACATTATTGAAAATCTTTTTAGACTTGCAGAAAGTCTAAACAGGTTAAAAGTGTATTAAAGCCCTTAAACTTTTATATAATCTCTAGAAATTTGCAGAAATCTCCTATACTTTTTAAAAATATTTGGACATATTCTTTCGATCTCTCGCAATTTCTTAAAAATCCCTTGATTTTGATTTTAAATCTTTAAGGTAATGTAGGTATTTCAATGTGGAAAAATGGACAGAAATCTCACCTTATTATTATTTTTTAATATTTAATTAATATTACCTGATAGAAAACCCAAAAAGAATAATCGAACACGTGCAATTTGTTTTTCTACATGGCCATCTGCACTTTGTTCCACATATAGTTCATCAACAACTGCAATTTGTACCTCCTCCATTTTATATTGCAATGCTCGATCTCTATGAGCTGGTAATCTAAAAAGAGCTTCTTCGATTGCAGAAGAAAATTCCTTCATATCCTCATAATTTTGGGAGCCTATTTTATAAAGTTGTGAAACCTTTAACAATAAAAGAAGTTTTCTCATTTAACCATCAAGGGTTTCAGATAATGAGATATTAACTTTTATACTGTTCCAGTGCATGAACTGTAAATAATTTTTTTTTGTAAACTTCCAATACCCCTGCCGACAGTTTCAGATTGAAATTCATTTCGAAAAAATCTAAAATTTTCTGAATCTGTGCAGAATTTTTACCCGAACAGTACAGTTTCATTCTGATCTAATCGAAAGGAAATTTTTTATTAGAATCAATCCGAGGCTCATTGAAAATCCATCCGAACGTATAAACCGAATTAGATCGGAATGAACCTCTTTGATTCGGATACAAATTCCGGAACGATTCGAAAAATTTCAGAATGAATTTCAATCCGAAACCCCCTGACAGATGTCTTTAACACGAAAAATTGTATCTTTTTAAATCCGTTTTATTGCAGCACATTTCTGAACCAAACAGTTTCATTCAGTTCTATTCCAAAGTCGAACCAAAGATTCTTATTCAAATAAATCCGAGGTTCAACTAAGGATTCCTATACGATTAAATCAAATCCAATTCAAAACCGAAACATGCCAATCTGATTAAATGCGACCTAGTCTAATTTTGTATTACCCTGTTTAAAATTTCGGAAGGAATTTTTATAAAAACTGGGTAGGAATCAGGTTTTATGCGCACCTACTGAAATTGATCGCGGTTTTTGTCCCCGTTCCCTCCCCTCATTTATCTGGTTCTATCGGAAATGTACCCAGTTTTTATCCCCGGTTTCAATCCGGTACTTATCTAGATTCTATTTATTGTGAAGTACATGCCTCTCTCATGATAACGGCACTCGTGTTAGCGGTTCCGTAGAATTGGCGGTACTATATATAGTTGGTAAAGGGTTCTGTGGAGCGGGAAGAATGTACCTGTAGAAGTTAACTGCGTTTGTTTCACTTACGTCAGCCACGTTAATTTGCTCCAAATTTTAGTCAGTTCGATCCAGTCGTCTCCCGTTCGTTATCAATATTTTGTTTCGCGTTATAAAAATGTCGAAATGCGACGCATGTGCATCGTCATGGAATCCGCGTTGGGAACACTGGTACATACGACCCTGATTTTTTTACGTTTCCAATTCTCTCGGGTTAGCGATCGACCTACCGAAATGACCGCTAACATGAGAGAAGAGTGTAATGTTCATATCATCTCCCTAAATAAGTATCATCTGCAGCTGTGTGCGGTTTCTACTTGGTTTGAATCCGGCATTTCAGAAAGTTTGTACCCGATTCTATTAGAAATGTACCAGATTTTTCTTCTCTCACAGCTTAAAATATCTGATACGATTCAGTGAAAACCTGGATAGAGTTGTGAGTGTATCCGGGCTTATCAGGAATGAACGACGGTTTTTGTAACCGGATTGTACGCGGGTCTATCCAGGACTTACACAGAGCGATAGAAAATAAATTTTTCCAGGTCTTATCCGGTACTCTACAGGATTTTTCGGATGAAAAAAATGTAATGAAAAAGTAACAAAAAATTTGTTTTTAAAATAATTAACGCGCTTAATTTGATTTTAAATGTCGTAATCTCATGCAAGATCTCTTACACATATATTCGCAAGCCTGAACGCTTCGATAAATCACACCCAATGGGAAATTCGAACTCCCGATCTAAAATCAAATACGCACGTACTAACCGACTGAGCTCTTTAACCGCTTGCACTTCATGGACAAAATTTCAGCCAAGCTTTTTCGCTGAAATGCCAGAAATAGTTGCGAGAAATATATTTTTGATTTATGAAAAGATGGATTTACAACTGTTTCGTTTTAGAATTTTTAATTGATCTGCTATAAAACAAAATAATTTTTAATTAAACTTTATTCACATATTTGTATTATTATATTATTAGCTATTTGCATTACAAAAATTTTTTAATTACAAGTTTCTAAAATTATGTTTCAAACAATCTTTATATTCTCGAACAGTAAAATTTGTAAAATTATTGTTTACGAATGAATATTTTCATGGTGAAGTTTTATGTTATTATATAAAATCTATTATAATAAAAATATTCAATTAATTTGTGATTTATGTGCATATTTTGAAATTCCAAAATTGGAAGCTTAATTGTTATCCTATATCTTAAAGATCATACGCATCGATAATCGAAAAGTGTAACGCTAAAATGCGTGGACCCGATTCCTTATTGGTCAATACAGTTCGTGACGAGTCGTATATCGATAATCGAAGCCGACGCGGGAAATTTTAAATCTTTATATTGTACAAAATCGCTTAAATTAAAAATAAAGTCAAGCCGCGCGCAGAAGCGCGCGTTCGGTCTCGTCATTCTAAATAATTGCTCCTAATAAATCCTGGCGTCTAAAAGATGTATTTCAGTGGAGTTTAATAATTCCTTTTGGAAATTTTTACTTAGAGATCCAGATCTAGATTGCGAATAGTCCTGGGTAAATACTGCTTTTTTAATTTAGAGCTAATCAATTTATTTTTTGTAAGTCGCGTAGATCCCCGATAGTAATAGTCGAACATATTTTATAAGACGTTATTTTCTGATCCAAATACTCCCGACCAGATCCCGAATAGTTTGAATCCAAACTGATTCGAGGTGCAACTGAAGATTTCTATCCGAATGATTGAAAAGGATTGAAAATCAATCAGATTGACATCTTATTAATTAGGATTGGGTACATGGGTTGAAAATAATTGAAAAGTAAGTACGGATTGGTTTCGAATTCACTCGGATAGGGAGACAAGGTTTAGAAATAATTGAATATGTTCGGATTTATTGGATTAGGACAGCGCATTGGCAAAGATTGGAAGTTGTTTAAATCTTGTTTGGTTCGAAAAAAAATTCCGGAATAATTCAGAAAAATCCGGGTTTCAAATTCGTAATAGTGAATACAAAATTATTTTACATGTATTGTGATCGCACGTTACAATGCCTTGATTATAATTTTACACGAAATTTTCTGTTGTAAATTGTTACCTGAGGTGCATGTTCCACAGGAAGGCCGAGTTTCTTCAAGTCACTACCGAATTCCTTCACACCTTGATAGTCTCCTTGAATAGCATATGCGGCGAATTGACTTAACTTATTTGTCAATCTTTCTGCTTTCGTAACTTGACCGGGCCGGACACCAGGTCTTTCTTTGTAAACGATGTACTGCAATTTTACTGTAAATATTTTACCATACTGATCGAATTGTTGCGCACCTATCTCAGAAACCGCATAACATGGTAATAAAGGCAACTCTTGAAATGGGTCTTTGTCATCTTTACTGTTATAGAGCTGGACAACGGGATTATCACCCTGGTACACGAGTCGTACGAAAACTTTCTTCCAAAACCGTTGCCCTGTTATCTTCTTTTTATTAGGTTGACGAAGATGCATTTCCCAACCATCACCTGTATAAGTCACTCGAGGAAAATCTTCCAACGGTTGACTAACATCTTCATCGAAAAGAGGCGTCGGTGGCGTCTCCTGCAATAACAGATATTTATATGTAGGAAAAAGCAATTTTCCTAAATGAATATCACTGTTAAGCCAAGGTGAAGTACTTTTAGTGAACAAAAACCGCTCACTCAACACGCGCTATTTTCGCGCCAGTCATACAATGCGCTGCGCCATCTCTGCTTGATAGAACGGCTCCACTGATTCGGGAGAACTATTACCCTACACTAGTCGAACTGTGGTATCAACCGTTTGAGGGAACCAAGTCTAGAATATACAGTGCTCCAAATCCAGTGCAGTCGCCATAACAAACTGAAATGCAGGGACTCTTTCACGACCAGCGCAACGATTTTATTAAACTTCTCTCTGTGCATATTACGAAAGAACTATAAAATCTAATATGTCTAAAATCATCTGAAAAATAACATATTTCATCCAAAAACAATTTGCTGACTTGAACATGCACAGTCTGTATGATACGAAATTAATTCGAACTACCGATCTTACCTGTGAGTCTGTTCGCGATATTTCCACTTGAGGAATCTCGCAGGGTATTACGGCTTCTTGAGCGAAACTTCCAGACTTATCAAAGGGATTAAATCGTAGAGTAGAATCAGAGTAAGCAGAATTTTGTGGACTTTTAGGTGGAGGTGCAAGAATGGGAACTGGTCCACCTTCAATTGTTTGGATTTGATCCGTTTCTTTCGGTCTGGATGAATGAAAATTTGTACGCAAATTTTATAGTCAAATGCATTAGAAAATGATTTATGTAAAATATATTAAGGCTGATGGAATTTGAAAGACATCAGTGTAGAAAAACTCTGTAAAATTCTGTAAAATTTTCAGTAGGATTTGGGATTGGGTTTTTGGAGGAAAAAATGGGCAAGTTAAAAGGTTTTTGATAATACAATGAGGAAAAACCCGGTGTAGAATCATAGGAGATTCACTAATTTCCCTATAAAAGCAATATTTTAGGCAACAGAATGAGATTGTTATAACTGGGCCGCTAATGGCAGAGTATAATGACAGCTGTAGTTGATTAAAGATTCTTTCACATCTCGCAAGGCAAGTGTTCTCCCTACCATTATCATCGACTTAATAGCATGGTTCAGCGGCAATATTCTACTCTAAGAAGCTAGACGGCCCGGGTTCCTTTCTTGGCATCTGAAAAAATCTCTCCTCTCCTTGTGAATGGTAAATGGAAATGGCAAGAGGAATGATAAAGGGAATGGCAAAGGGGAATGGTGAATGTAAATGGCAAAGGGAATCGAAAAGGGAATGGGAAAGGGAAATGGCAAAAGGAATAGCAAAGCAAATGACAAAGGGGAATGGTAAAGGGAATGGTAAAGTACCTAGTAGGAATATACATTACCCAAGTTTGAGTACGATCAGATAAAGTCCAATTATGAGGGTGGTACACTTGACGAATAATGCCCCCTATGTTAATCTAGCTATTATTACATGAATTTAAAAAAAAAAACATGCCGATACGATAATCCAGTCCAAAGTTGCGATGGATTAAAAAAATGTTTGAAAACCTTATAAACGTATATGTCATGACAATGCTTTTTTTTTCTTTTTTCAATCTACTAGAAAGTTTATCCTTTTCAATCGATACCATTATATCCACATCTATTCGCGTATAATAATTTCAATACTTCTCTATCGCTCTTTAAGTATACTACGAGACCGAACGCGAACTTTCCGCGCGCGAGATGAATTTATTTTTAATTTAAGCGATTTTGTACAATATAAAGATTTAAAATTTCCCGCGTCGACCTCGATTATCGATATACGACACGTCACGAACTGTATTGACCAATAAGGAATCGGGTCCACGCATTTCAGCGTTACACTTTTCGATTATCGATACGTATGATCTTTAAGATATAGGATCAATTCTATCAATTGCAATATAGGTTAGTGATTATACTGACAAACAAATTGAAAGGAGTGAAAAGAATAGAGTTAGATAAACTACGGATAGATTGGGATAAAGCACGTTTGGTCCGTTTGAATGAATGATTATGGTTTTTACAACATGTGTTAGCAGTAAGATTAGAATAAAATTTATGTACAAAATATTGTATTTAAAATATTATTATGCATGTTCAAAATTTGAAAATTAATAAATTTAAAACTAAAGATAGAAAAAGATTGAAAATGGGAGATAGAAATATATTCAAATTTTTTTAGGATGGATTGGAACAGATAGGACAAGATAGAGTCTAGTGAAAACGATGGATACACACAAAGATAGAAAAAGATAGAGTTTGATGGTTGCAACGTGTACACTAGGATGGTTGAAAGAGACTTTTTTTCTAAAGATTCTCGATCCCCCCAATTTGATTCGAAATCCGAAAAAAGAAAGGTCATATTTTTTTTTAAATTTGATTTTAACACGTGCCGGTTTTGACTTGAAGTTTCCCATGTAAATTGCATCGGGAAAAATCTCTTTTTGAAGTTTTTGGAATTATTTTTTATAAAACCGGGATCAAGACTCTCTAGCATCAAAAAAATTTTAGCAATACATTTTGGAGCCACCCTAATGTACATTGCCGCCTAAAATACTGTTTTTATCGGGAAATTAGTGAGTTTCCCATGATTCTACACCGTTTCTTCCCTCTGTGTATTACCAAGAGCCTATCAACTTGCCCTTTTTTTTCCTCCAAAATCCCAATGCCAAATCCTACTGATAGAATTAGTGTCTCTCCATAAATTTCGACAGTTTTACGTTGAAATCCCATCAGCCTTAAAATACAAAAAAAACATGTTAAAATACACTTGCTTTATGTATACGCTGAAGTCGGGGCAGTCGTCCGAGTCTGCAGAATCAGACCTTTTAACTTTGATTTCTTGTGGAGGAGCTGTCATACTCAAGAAAGAATCAAATCCATCAGATTCACCGAAGCCAGTAGTTGCTGTATCAGAACCTACAGCCGTTGAGTCTCCCCATACTTAAATAAAAGCTCAGAATAAATTATGATTTCGAGTTCGGGTTTTGACTGACATGTAATTATGTCATTTATTTGTTATATACTATTTATATATTTGTTATATATATGCCATTCCATACAAAATGTACAATCAAAAATTTATTTCGCGCGAAATATTTTTTTTTGTGTTTTTTGGTCGAAAATATTGTACACGTGTTTTTTTATTTCGACATGATCTTTAAAATTTCGGAGTTGTGAATTTTCAAAATTTTCACGCTCGAAAAATCTACCTCTAAATATTTGCGTATACGAAAAAAAGAATTCTATTATAATAAAAAAATAAGTGGCTGTAGTAAAATTTAAGATTTTCTCTCAGCTTTTCAATAAGCATTATAAGAAATTCATTAGACAAATTGTTTATAAAATATGGCCTATTTTTATAAACAAATAATTTTTTTTAAACTTTGGAAATAATTTTTTTCATTTTTTTTTTATTGAAAAATGCACTTAAGACACTTTAGTAACTACACCCAAAAAAATATTTAAAAAATAAAAAAAATTAGTTCCAAAGATTAAAAAGAATGATTTCTTTATAAAATAGGCCATATTTTATAAACAATTGGTCTAATGAATTTTTTGTCATGCTTATTGAAAAGCTGAGAGAAAATCCTAAATTTTACTTTAGCCACTTATTTTTTTTAATAGAATCCTTTTTTTCCTATACGCAAATATTTAGACGTAGATTTTTCGAGCGTGAAAATTTTGAAAATTCACAACTCCGAAATTTTAAAGATCATGTCGAAATAAAAAAACACGTGTACAATATTTTCGACCAAAAAACACAAAAATAAATATTTCGCGCGAAATAAATTTTTGATTGTAAAATATGGAATGACCCATATATTATTTTGAAAACATATTATATACAACAAATTATATAGAAAACTTACAAAATTCTAACAAAATATTATAAGACTTGTATATAATGCATATACAGGGTGTCCCGCGGGAAGTTGCTAATACTACAGAACAAATCCGATAACTTTCCTTCCGATAAGTGTACACTTCACCCTAAGAACGTCATCACACGTGCGGCCCGTACACTAATTGTGGTTGTTCCAGTAAAAACATGTGCGATATTGTTCATGAGTTGCGCCTGCATAATATTATGCTACTAGAGGGGGCATACGATAAATTCGAAATTCCTGGAATTTTTCGTCCCTACAGCCCCGAAGTTTGAAAGTTATCGGACTTGTTCTGTAAAAACCTCTCTTTCCTCTCCACTGTTTAAGTAAGATTTATTTCGGGGCCGTCCTTAAATTACGTAAGGCTGTTTTCTGGTATTTTGACCCACGTATCCCCCTTTATAAGGGTCGTTCAGTTTTGATACCTCCCCCCCCGCCCTTATCTTACGTAAATTTGTTTGAATAAATTTTTTCTTAATGTTGTTGTGTGAGACAATATAAAAACATCGACTCTTTTCAAACGAACACTTTTTACTGTAAAGGAGAGATTAACAAATTACATGAAATATTACATTTTATTATTTTTTTAATACCTCTTATATACAGGGTGTCCCACCACCTATGACCATGCTGGTATTGGGTGATAGAGGAAAAAAAAAAGAAATTGAAAAATCTTGTAGCACAATTTGATCTGGGTTTTAGTTTGGGCACAATAAAGCTTCAAAGTTGGACATAATTTACCAATCAGAAGCGAGATTTAGCAACCACTTGTTTGTCACATAGGTGTTAAGATAGTGTGTGCGATGGGGGTTCACTTCAGGCGGTTCACTTCTCGTTTCTGATTGGTTCATTATGCCTAACTTTGAAGCTTTATTGTGCCCAAACTAAGACCCAGATCAAATTTTGTCACAGGACTTTTTTGTTTCTTTTTTTCTCCTCTATCACTCAGTACCGGCATGTTCATAGGTGGTGGGGCACCCTGTATAAATTTGATTTTCAGTGATTTTCAAAAAGGAAAAATCTTAGGTAAACATTTTTTTTACCACGTACCCCCCACGTAAGTTTAGCATAGAAAAATGCTTAACCCCCTCCCCACTTAAAAACCTTACGTAATTTAAGGACAGCCCCTTAGTTGATGGTTATATACTGGAAGGTCTATAGTTTTATTCCAAACGCTGTAGAGTTACGAATACATGCACCGAAATGAGTGACCTTACGCTTGATAAAAAAGTGTATCTCATTGATTGTTTCTATTCTAGAGGTAAAGTGTACACACAGGAGTGTAGAAGATTTAGTATTAAGTTTAGAGAGCACAGAGTTACTAAGAACAGCCACTCTAAAAATGTATGAACAAAATTCTTATTCCTGTTCATGTTTTGTCTCATGAATTTTTCTATCTGAATTTTACTCAAATGTATTTTTTTCTGTAGGACTATTGACAATTTTATACATTACGGCACTCCCCAGAACCGTTGATATGATGCTCCGGTCTTTCATACATAATTGTGACGGAAGAAGCAGTCGATGAAGTAGAAAAATATTTTTTAGAAAATTCAAATTCGACAATTAGAAAAACTGCTCAAGTTATTAACAACAATTTATAATATACATGGACATCCAGTGATGGGATTAGGATTCTCTAAAGTTCGTGCAGGAATTTATTGGCCACCATCTCCAGATTTGAACCCCTGTGACTTTTTTTATGGGGTTACATTAAGGGCATGTATTACTTACCCGATTCCTACCTTACCGACATTTTTTTATCTGTAACGCTACGTCTACATTTGTAAAGATATCAAGTTGAAAATTTATAAAATTTAAGAAAATATGCTAATGTATGTTTGTCTGGTCTTAAATTTTTGTAAAAAAAAAAAAATTTTTTGAAACATTTTTTTTTTTAAATGTCAATATTTAAGACCAGACAAACATACCTTAAGGCTTTAGCTTTACATATAGAAATTTTCAATGTGGTATCTTAATAAAGGTAGACGTAGCGTTACAGAGAAAAACATGTCAGTAAGATAGGGATCGGGTAAGTAATATATGCCCTTAAAGATCACTATTATTCCAAAAATTCAACAACAACAGAAATAGTGCTGAGACCTATTGAAAAAACTGTAAAGAGTGTTTAAGATGAAATATTAAATAAAGTTTTCAAAAAGAATTGATTGTTGCTCGAGTGGTGATGGTGGACACTTCGAAAATATTTATCACTAAATTGATCGATTAAGAAAAAACGCTAAATAAATTAATTAAAATATTAATAATAAGAAAGTAATGTATGAAAAAAAACTTCAAAATGTCTTCTTTTGAAAGCAATTTGTGTCACCTTGATACCTGAATGTATTTCAAAATAATTGCCGATTAGCTTTAGCAACTTCCCATGGGACACCCTGTTCTTCATTAATCATGATTAGGTACATATACCGTAAATTTTTAATAATTATCTTACCATCACTGGAAGTGTCCATAGCTATAGAACCGCTAACAAACGGATCAATCGTTGAACCTGTAGTAGTATTTTGCAGCTCAGCAGCTTTGTCAAACTTCGATGCAAATACATCAAAAGTATCAGTAATTTCTTCAGTAGTTGTTGAAAATTTATTCATTCCATTTGAAATATGAACGTTGTCTCCAGAAAAATCTGAAGGAGAAGCTATGTAACTGGAATGTTGATCAATGACACCCATGATGTTAGGAGTAACATTGTTTGCGTTTTGACTTTTATGTACAGTTTCTTCAGTAATGAAAAACGATCCTTCGCTAACATTTTTAGAAGAAATAGTTGCGAATGTATCAGATTGCATTTCTGCTCCTCCGAAATGTCCGTCTATTTTTTCCGTAGCTGAAGGTAAATAGTCTTCCCTAGCTGATAATGTTGCATCTGTCGGTAATATATCTGATACAGAAGGCACGTGCTCCTCTGAACCAACAGTTGGTAATTTTTCATTCGTCCTCATATCCAGTTTAAATGTATCTGTATTTGAAGCTGAAAAACCCTGCATAGATGACTCCGTACCTAAGAAAAACATTAAAAAGTTATTTATTAATCAATACACTACGAAAAATTGTTAAAAGAAATATCAAATACTTTTTGTCAATCTTCCCTATGTGAAAAATATTCGTGGTATTCATTGAAAATTTGCCTTAATTGTTTTTGTACTTGACAGAGCCTTCGGTCATACAAATTCGAAATATGAAAGCTCATTTTATCTCTTAGAGTGATGCCGTTTGAAACGAAAAAAAAAAAGTCTCCTTTTCGTCTAATTCATTTTTCAATCTTGTCTCTTCCCCCGCCCTTCTTCTCGTTTTTTCGCGTCATAATGAGATTAAAAGGAACGGAATTACATTGATCTCTTTTTCTCTTATTATGACGCAACGCAAAACGCAATCATGGGACGCCAGCATCGGTGCCCCTAACCAGTGCTCTCAATGAGTTTTTCTTACTCAACTATCCGTTTTAATTATTTCGTTCCCGTTTTTATGTATTACTATTCGTTTTTATACTTATCTGTTTCAATCCTTCATTTTTTATCCATTTTTTATCCGATAATCGAATATCCTGTACCAATCCGACATATTTTCTATCAGTTAAGTTATCAAGCACACACAGTCTATCCGCTCCTATCCAATACTTGTTCGGTCAGCTAACGTTGATTTTTTTTCAAGTACAAAAATTAATTTGGATTGAACGCATTTGAATAGAAGCAGATAGACTGTATATGCTTGAAATTTTAACTCATCGATAATACAGGGTGTCCCACCACCTATGAACGAAACGGTACTGGGTGATAGAGGACAAAAAAAGTCGCTAGGCGATTAGCCATTTATTTATTTATAAAGTCGTGGTTCAGTGTAGTGAATTGACTGTTTAATTATAATAAACTTGTGTTCAATTTTAACGGTGCCTTTATTATTTGCAAATTAAACATTTCTCAGCAGAGGTACTCATCAGCGCTTGGAACCTGGGAAAAGATAATTTCCCAAATTGATTCGGCAGTTTTGAACTACCTGGCAGGATCGTCAAAATGTTTAAGGAGATAAATTCCAATAAGTTAGGATCGCCAGGTAGTTCAAAACTACCGAATCAATTTGGGAAATTATCTTTTCCCAGGTTCCAAGCGCTGATGAGCACCTCTGCTGAGAAATGTTTAATTTGCAAATAATAAAGGCACCGTTAAAATTGAACACAAGTTTATTATAACTAAACAGTCAATTCACTACACTGAACCACGACTTTATAAATAAATAAATGGCTAATCGCCTAGCGACGATTCCGCATTAATTAATCGAGACGATCAAATAACGAATTGGCATAAGAGCCCACTAAACTCATGGTGAAAAGCTTCTACCGGACAAATACTAAACAAATTGCCAAAAGGCGTTTTCACGTACACGGTCGAGACAAGAGAACAATTTTCAGATCGGAGCCCAGGAGAGACCCCCTCCTCATCGCACCTATCAATCAATCTTAGCGCAATTAGCGGTGTCAATATGAAATTATCCGACGGCATGGGTAAATTGTATATTTACGTTGCCGACGGTCGTAAACTCAATTTAAATTAAATATGTTAATCTAATCCTTAACAGGATGATAGGTTCGAATTTCAGCGTGCGTGCGCATTTTTCTGCGATTATATTATAAACAGGTTAATTGTTTATTTTTAAATTGAATTGAATTTATTTTTTACGAAGTTTTTTCCACCCTGTGGCGACAAATTTATAACCGATTATTTGGTTATATTTGTTATTTTAAATTGAAAATCTCATATTTATGGGCTCAGGTCCCAAAATTATGGATTTAAGGTTATTTAAAGGCTGAAATTAAGTTTATTGGAACTAAAATTAAATTATTTGAAATATTAATATCATAAAGATGAACGCCAACTCATTTTACTGAACAATGAATCAAAGTAAATGTATTATAGTTAAATTTGAATAGAAATAACTAATTGAATTGAATTGAGTATTATGTTTAACCTACGACTATCGCACTATGTCCACGGAGACGGGTAGGTAAGGGGATTGAGGTTGAGCTTGGACTGATTAAAAATTAAACATGAAATTTATTTAACAATTAGACTAAATGCGAAATTATAACTGAATCTACTACAAATCTGAGTAGATAATTTTCAATGTGGTTTTTTAAACGCTATAAACAGACTTTGTAACTGTTTTTTAGGCCGACATAAAAACAATTTAAATAAATTATGACAAGATATGTGAAAATTCACATAACGTAATAAAATTCAGTTTTCCGAAAGTGTGGGATAAATGGTAGGTATTGATTGGTCCATAGTTTCAGTTGGCCATAATCTCAATTGGCCACAACATCACTAAATTCGAAAACTCCGGTGTAGGTGGAAACTAGATGGCAATGCGCATTAGAAAAAATCTTAATGAAACAAACCAATTTAAACGCTGCTACTTTCGCCAACCTAACTCCCTTCTAGTCTCTACTTTAAACAGTGTTTATAAAATTTAGTAACTTATGGTAACTTTTAGTGATTTTGTGGCCAATTGAAATTATGGCCAACTGGAACTATGGACCAATCTATACCTACCGGATAAATTTTTGGGTCAAATCAATTAGACAATTCCAAATATATAGAAATCAAAGTAGCTAACAATCGTCTATTCTAGGCATAGATGAATATATACAAAATCACCCTATATTCACTCAAACATACCGCATATTTTACCAGATTTATTCCAATCTGGAATAATAAGAATTATGGACTCAAATATGAAGAGATTAAAAACTTATCCGAATGTCGACATAAATATTGAAGAGGTCGTAGGAGATGAGCCAGTAGTATCAGTTCGACCATTAAGGTTCAAAAGTAGAGTCCTCCGGACTATAATCCTCAGCTTTGTCAGATATTATGAACGGAAGAACAACTAACGACCCAGTTAATCACCGATAGAAGATTAGGGACCATCAACATCAATATAAATATAATAATAAAAACCACTCTATAACAAAAATTTTACAAAGATATATGTATCACCAGCCAAATCAATATCACTCTTTCAAAGATATATTTTTTGCTTCCTCTTTTTCTTTACCCTTAGATTAAACTCCAAATTGTGGCTCACAAAACTCTTTCATCGGCCCTCACACTTTTCACTTGTAAATTATATAAATACGTAGGCCAATAACAAATAGTAACAGGCGAAACGTCAAAGTTTAAAAGAGGAGCTTTGTACCGTCTCAGCTGATTTTATTGATCGGTTTCTGATTGGTTCGTTTTATCATTCCTACGACACGAGTTCAATTTTTTCGGAAAATGATCATTTACATAAATAATAAATCACGAAAATTATTCACAGATTCTTTGCATATTATCAGAAATTATTTTTAATGAATTCTATTTATTTGAATAATGGTATTTTTTTCAACATATGAGATAGAAGTATATTTACAGAGTCTTTTCAGTTTTCAAAAAATTATTTCTAATGCGTGGGTGGGTTTGATGGAGTGTTAGGGATAAATTATATAGCCAAAGGTTCCTCTGAAAAAAATCATCAACACAATAACTTTGCATTTTGTGGAAATAGTTTTTTTTGCTAATTACAAATTTGAAAAATCTTTAACAAATTTATTTTAGCTTTATGTAAATAAAAATTTTTTTTAATCTATTTTATCAGTCATTATTTAAATTGATTCAGTGGTCGATCGCGATACCAGGCGGCGCTGATTGTAATGTTCGTGTTTACTTTTTTCCGGAAAGTTTAAAATTTGGTTCTGAGGGACTTTACCCTCAAATATTGATTTCATCTTCCAGGAGGAAAAAAAATTGCCCCCCGATATCGTTTCGTGGATCCAGCATTTGGAATCAATTTTTAAATGTGAGTTAACTAGGTTAGATTACCCCCTACATGAGCCTTAACCCTTTGCGGCACACATTTTTCTAAGAAACAAATTTTACAGTCACAAACACCTTAGGGGGTTTTCGGGGTCGCTGATTATGAATCCGGAGTCAGATTTCCAAAATTGAAAATTTTGAAAATTCAAAATTTCCAAAATCAAAATTTTCGCCATCTTGGATTTTTCGAAATTGTTCATTTTGAATTCAAATTCAAATTCAGCGACCATAAAAACCCCCTGAAAACTAATTTTAATTTTTTAAATTTTGTGTCCGACATTTTTTTTTCCGACATCTTGGGTTTTTCGAAATTGAATATTTTGAAATTAGATTCAGTTTCAGAGATGAAAATAAACACCTCAAAAACAGGGTTGAAAAAATACAATTGTTATATTGGGTTTGGTATGAGAAATACTGCATTTTAGGTTTTTAAGTAAAAAAATAGAATTTACCACTTATTTAACCAGGAAAAAAATGCTGAAAAAATTCTTAAAAATACTTTAAGGTGTACTTAATACAAAAAAAAAATTGCCGTTCGAATCTACAAGATAGATTAGTGGAAAATGAATTTCTCCATGAAAAAGCACAAATTTGGACTATTTGTTTATATACATTATTTATATAATTATCAATTAATGAGGTATAACATTTTTTTACATCATTCATATCTTAGAGACTTAGGAGCTGTACTTAACCCGAAGGGCATGCACGTGTCAAGGAAAGTAAACCTTAAATATTTTTGGTCTGACTCATCGATAAGAATCATGTGATAAGCATCCTTCAGATTCAATGTTGTCATTAAACACCTAGGTGTTATCATAAGTCTGACAGTTTTTTCATTTTCTAATTTAAAATGCTGTGGCATAATGAATTTATTGAGGTTTTTCAGATTCAAAATTATTCTCGGAGAACTATCCGATTTCAGCGCCACGAAATTTTTTGAGAGCAACTTGTCTTGATGCGTTTGAACTTTTCGTACAGCTCCTATATTTATCAAATGAAAAATCTGATCAATTATTATGAGAATTTCTTGCGATGACCATTTGGTTTCCTTTGGCGAATTGGAGCACTTCACTTGCGAAGTGAAGGGAATTTTGTAGCCCTTGATCCAACTGAGAACAATCTTATCATTTATGATAGTTTTCCACTGAGAAATAAACCATTTAAGAGACCCAGCGTAACTCATCTTTATCAGGTTTTTACCTGACGTAACGAGAGTTTTTACTGCCTTAACCTTTTCGTCCAAACCCGAGCCAAACAGCCACTTATCAACTTCCGTGGACTTCAATACATCTCGCATAGATTTATTAATAGTCCTTAGCAAAAGACTTTGGCGAATTGAGGATTCTTCATATTGAAGATCCGAGTTGAGAAATCTTGTGTATTTCAATATCTGCCGTAACGCAGATTAACCCTTTCCTGATTCGAATTAAGGCTGATGGAATTTGAAAATTTCTCATGTAGAAAAACTAAGATCCCAGGGGCGCAACAATAACGGGGTTAAAACACCCAGACAGTAATTCGAGTATACCTACTTGCAATATGCATGTATGTCGAAATTATTAGAAGGATAATACAATTCCACAATAAACGCACTTTTTGAGGGGTTTTAATCTGTTCTTTTTATTTTTTTTATTGATTTTTAATGTGTAGGGTGGCTCCCGACACCCACTGTTTTGAGACGCTTGTTGCGCGTCTGTTTAATTCTGTCACCTTTTCATGTGGTCTAGCATTTTTCGAGTCAAAGGCAAAAGAGGGAAAATTTATAGGTTTAAGATAGAAAAAAATAGAGAGAAGAAATGAAGAAATGAATTCAAGTGAGTAATCGACAAACTGATAAGTTTGTCCAAAATAGCATTTAATATTTTCCTATCAGAAACGGCGGACATTTTGACTTCCGTGATGGAAGAAACTAAATATTGACTGTAATCTGGCGCGCGATTCAAAATCGAATTAAATTGACCAATGGGAGAATTTCTCTAACAGGAAGCCAACACGTGCTGCGCGCGCAGGGTGCCACTGTTGCAGCTGTCAATATTTAGTTTCTTCCATCATGGAAGTCAAAATGTCCGCCGTTTCTGATAGGAAAATATGAAACGATATTTTGGGACTATAAAAGTGAGTAATCGACCAATTTATCATCAAGCGCCCATTCTTAATTTTTTCTCTCTATTTTTTTCTATCTAAAACCTATAAATTTTCCCTCTTTTGTCTTTGACTCGAAAAGTGCTAGACCACATGATAGCTTTATTTCTTTCCACAGATTTTGACAGTTTTTGACAGTTTGTTGACAGTTTTTACTTTCAGATTCCATCGTCCTTAAAGGCGGTTATTTTACATAACCATCATCGTTACATTGGTGACCCCGACTAGTGAAGAATTTTCCACATTTTTACCAAGTTTCGCTGTGTACTAAGGTGTGAAAAAGTTCTCGAACGAGTTCCGCATTTTTCTAACGGTTTTCCACCTCGCGTCTTGCCGGCTTCGTTCCCTCTTAGAGTTCTTAAATTCTCGAGAATTTAAATCTAGGTTATATGACCGAGAATATGACAGAATTTATGATTTAAAAAAAAATTGTTATTGTTTATATTATTTACATGGTTAAATTTTAGTCATTTATTAGCTAAGGCATATTTAGGAATGTAAAATATGCAAAACAACAGTTTACTAGTTAACTAAAGCCATAAAATTCATCTTATAATAAACGTCACTTTATAGGTTATGTTAGACACTAATATAACCTACGCTCTGCATACATTTGTGACAGTTTTTTCATTTACAACTTGTTTAAAGCTCATTAAGAAGTAATAGAAGAACAAAAAAACAGTTTATTACACTTTATCGGTTAATTAATCAATAATTATCTCCCTTGTCATAAAGATCTCTAAAATCATAAGTTCTCATAAATTCTTAGAGAATTTAAGTCCCGGTTATATTCTCATTTTCGTTACCGTTCTCGAAGTAATATAACCGACTAAGAACTCTATTCCCTCTAAATTTTGGCACATCAGCCCTTCACCAAGTTCTACATTAGATTCTGGACCATCTTTTGAGAGTTCTCACCTGCCTTTTTATCGCCAATCCAATTTTACGAGGAAAATCGAAGGAAATTGAGGATTTTTCTGGAAACAAAGGACCATCAATTTGAATTTTCGACGCCCACGCCCAGCTGATCAACTGTCATCAAAACTCTTGAAGAAATTTTTCAAAGTATGGCTGCCGACAAACATCCAACTTCCAACTCTACACTTCACTTCTGATTCGGTAGGGGATTGGAACGCAGAACTCGAATTTGGCAGACCAGAATTTTCTCATACGAACGATAAGTTCAGAGTGTAGGACTTTGAAACTGTGATGCAGACTATATAGAGTGGCAAACGGTGGTAAAACGTAGTCTAACTGGAAACATCTTCTATTTTATTATGAATGAAATGAATAGATGCGGTGCAAAGAATATATTCCTTGTGCGATGACAAAATAAAAGAGAGAGAAGAGAATAATTATTAATATTATTATTTTTTAACGAAAATGGATATTTTAAAATACAAATCATCAAATATAGGTCCTAACTTATTAGTAAGGGTATTTCAACGTTATGTTTTGTCTTTTTCAACGTAAATGGATATTTTAAAATACAAATCATGAAGTATTGGTCCTAATTTATTAGTAAGGGTATTTTGAGGTTATGTTTAGCCTCTTTCAACCATCGACATATATAAATGGACTGCGGGACCCTGTAGGAAAGCGCGTAATAATGCGTCAGGGAGAGAAGTTGTAACGGAGTGTAGTTTTTTATCTTTCTAGCCGAAGTTAATTGGTTGAGCTCCACCAAGCTCCACCCACCGAAAATGCTCTCAACCAATTAGCTTCGGCGAGAAAGAGACAAAACTACACTCCGTTGCAACTTCTCTCTCTGACGCATTATTATGTGCTTTCCTACAGGGTCCCGCAGTCCATTTATATATGTCGATGGTTGAAAGAGACTAAACATAACCTCAAAATACCCTTACTAATAAATTAGGACCAATACTTGATGATTTGTATTTTAAAATATCCAATTC
>UCOK01011548.1:0-26371 GCA_900474325.1 Synergus umbraculus
CGAAAAGAGGACGCGCGAAGAACTTATTGTGCATGGACTGTATGTACCATGCTCTCGTCTGGCGTCTGCTACTGCTAAGTCACTAAGGCGCGTTCATAATAAGTCGGATTCATAATAGTTTTTTTTCGGATTTTCACTGTTTCTCGCGTTGTTGAGTGATATAAAGTGACAAATAAAGACCCTCGTGGCAACAAAATCATATAAAAAAATCGTGAGTGCAAATCAAGTGCAGATATTTCTAAAAAAAGAGGATTTTCTAAGACAGGTAGGTCTTCTGTCACTTATATTAAAAAGTTATATTTAAAATGTTTTCCCCCTTTTTTCGAAAAAGTAAGCCAATACACATACTCCTGCCACATTAGAGTTTTTTGAGGCCCAAAGAAATTTCATTTCGATCCGATTTGCTCCGCAAATACGGTCGAATGGAATTGATGTGCAAATGCACGGTAAAATTGCGACGTTGCAAAAAAGTGGCAATTTTTCTTCCTAAGTCCATCGTCCTTAACAGAGGTCACGCATCACTATTACTAAAATTTTGTCTCCTCGATTTCAGACATGGAACGAAAATTCCTAGATCTCTACGAACAATCTTAGTAAATATAATGGCTCATAAGGATTGTGTAAATATATATCGTCGTTATAATGTTGAGATTTCCGATGAAGATCTTTGTACATTTGATCCGCAAAGACACTGTGGTCATAGTGATGGAGGTGCACCTTTAGTTGTTGACGGTTACTTGGCTGGAATTCACCTTTGGAGTGGACCATACAGATTTCAATCTGATCCTCATTGTCCTGATGTTTTCTTAATCTTGCAACATTCTCAGTACAATCAATGGATTAGGACAAACGTCCGCGAAATTGAAGCCCAAGTTAGCAACCACCTCGGGAACCACCGTAATTAAAACCATTTTTACGAAAGTATAGTTAGGAATTTAATTTTGTTTATGTTTTAAGTTTATTATAAATAATGCTGCAAGATGCAAGAAAAATATACTGGTATATTAACTCAAAAACGGTTTCTTGAATTTTAATTTTCCTTGATTTTTCTGAACCCAGTCGTCATTCCTGACAATCTGGTCCTAGAGCCATCTTAATATCCCAAAAACCCTGGCTTTTACTAAGGGCGTTGGATAATGGGAACTTAGAAAATGTTTTGGGTGCCCCCAATAATAAAGACGGCCCTGCCTTCGCATTTAATTTAATCCTACTTAATATTAATCCTAGAGTGCATCTTATAAAAAAAGCATCGCGTTTTTCTTCAGAAAATGAATATTTTGACTACAAATATTTATTTTCTGAAACGGAGAAATGCATACCGAGCAGACAAACTCGGGAAGAGATGACGATTTTCAAAGTTACTCCACTTTTCACTATTTTATAGACACAAAAAACCGTCACTAAATAAAAAAAAAAACGTTCTGCACAGAGTCCTTCCACAATATAAACTTTCAAACTCTGAAATAAACTTTGCGGAACTTTTCGACATAAAAATTTGGCGTGTCAGGAACTTTTTTGATATTATTTGACATGTCTGAAATATGACAAAGATGGAGGCCAAGCAATCAACCATCTGAAATTCATCATTTTAGTTCCGAAAATGCCCGTTTGCACTGTTTGAGCGTAAGTGATGCACTCACAGATGATTGGCCTCCATCTTTGTCATATTTCTGACATGTCAAGTGATATCAAAAAAGTTCCTGATGCGCCAAATTTTTATGTCGCAAAGTTCCGCAAAGTTTATTTCAGAGTTTGAAAGTTTATATTGTGGAAGGACTCTGTGCAGAACGTTTTTTTTTATTTAATGACAGTTTTGTGTCTATAAAATAGTGAAAAGTGGAGTGACTTTGAAAATCGTCATCTCTTCCCGCGATTTGTCTGCTCGGCATGCATTTCTCCGTTTCAGAACATGAATATTTGTAGTCAAAAGATTAATTTTCTGAAGAAAAACGCGATGCATTTTTTATAAGATGCACTCTGAGTTTATTTTATTTATCCCGAAATCTACTCTTTAAATTAAATACGGTGGCAGGGCCGTCTTTATTATTGTGGGCGCCCAAAACATTTTCTAAGTTCCCATTATCCAACGTCCTTAAAGGTAAAAAAAATTCATAATCCGCTTTCGGATTACAAGTTCCGTGTAATTTCGAATGGGCCTCGGATTGGATCCGGATTGAAAACTTCCTTTAGATTAAATCAGAATGTCAATCGGAAACTCTTCCCAGGGAGAGTTTGTTATCAATACAATTTTATACTGCCAATCGAGGGATCAGGATAAGGAGGTGGAGGGGTTGCAGAACCCTCACTCAAAAAACGCTATTCATCATCTTCTTGGTCTGATTTTTAAATATTGACAGTAAAATGACTATAAAATTCCAAGTCAGTTTCCTTCCGCTTTCAAATTCAAAGTCAACTCAGTCGTTTTACGGTTTAACCACCTCGAATCGTAATTTTCGTCGGAGTGTGGGGAAAATGGAGGAAATCGCGTGAATCGCGGGGCAGCATTATATATCGATCAGCTAGTTTTATTAAGAGGGATTAGTTATAGCCTGAGGAGCCGAGTGGAGCCAACGAGGCTAAGTGAAAGACGAGCGAAATGACTACGAAGAATGATGGATCGCATTACGCCCTCTCTAGCTTCTCGATCTTAACATTCTCAACCCCTAAGGGACCACGGCGAGAAAATATACTTGACAGAAGATAAACCCGCGCTTAAAAACTTTCTCAATCTTCCCTCTTCGTTACCACTTGAGCTTACGACTTGAGACGGTTCGCATTTTTGCTTGTATCGATGCTCCTCAAAAATGCGGAAAGGGTAACCGTTAAGCCCTCGAAAACTTCATAAGCTCGAGTCGAGAACCTATGAGTAAGAAAATCGTCCTCGTTTACTCATTGATTTCAAGAGGTGCTTTTATTTCAAGAACTTAAGTGAAACTCGTACAGTTTATCTCAAGGAGTGAGCACTTCACGATCGTTTCATTGTTCCACTTGGTCTCTCTGAGAAATATAGCACGAAATCTCAAAAGATTTGCAGAAAAGATTTCAGGAGATTTTTCACGATTTAAAATACTTTTTAAGGATAATAAGTTATTATTATTGGAAATTTTTAATATACCGAAAAAATACTTCACGAAAATTGGGTAATTTGCATTTTTCGGGAATTTTATAATTGTGATAAGGAGAGGTTGATCAAAAAATGAAATCGGTAGGTATATTCATGAAAATCTGTAGGTGATTTTTACGGTCTGTTTTGAACAATGAGCTGTGACTTTGTTCCCGAGATTGACAGATAGATAAGGGTGACTAATATCATATGCGTTCTGCTTAAGGGGAAAATAGGAGCGATCACTTCTGTCATGCTTGTTATCCTTATAAAAGACTTAATGGTGCTTTAGAGGACTTTTTTTATCAAAAAATTTGAAAGCCATTTATATCATCAATAATGAAGTGTTAGATGTAAGATTACGTGTTCATTAGATTAGGACCAAGGCTTTTGCTTCCTTTTACTACCAATCGAAATTTTTGTGCCTTTCGTCACCATTTTAAATAATTTCAGAGAATTTTTACAGAGAAATCAAATTATTCTATGTTTATATAATTTTAATCAAAAATAAATATACAAAAGGTAAACATTTTTTTTATAAGTAACAGACATTCAATTTTGTGCAGGGATATATTACTCAATTTCAAATACGGTCCACAGCAGAGGAATTTCGGTTCGCGTGGAACATTTTTCAAATTAATTTTCGGTCAGTAACTATACGGTCCTAGTCAGAAACTGATACACAAGAGATACTGATATGAACACGTGCAAATTCCTGAAATGTCGGAGAGACAATCGTAAAAACTGGTGAAGATGAAAAAGAGAATTGAAAACGGAGAATGAGAGAAGCGGAACTTTAACACGGGTGGAAAAAAGAAAAGGGTAAGGTGTCAAAGTAGGATGGGGTATATCGCCCTAGATTTGCAATGTAGGGGGCTTGTGAGTCGAGCAAAGTTCGCTGTTTCGCCTTCTTTATCACCCATTCCATCAGTGCAGCTCGGTGTTCTGGAAAACAGTGGGTTTTTCTTTTCATCCAGAGTGTGACTGTCAACCTGACACGTTTTCTTACTAACACATAGTCGACATCCTTATTGCTGTCCTTCAGGAGGCGGATATAGAAAGAGAATCTTGTTCATTTTATGCAAAAGTCCTATAAAGTAAGAGTCGTAATGAAAGAAGGAAGTTTATGAAAAATTCCAGGGTGTCGGATGTCCCGCTTCTGGAGTCGTGAAAACGGCTTTAGAAATTTAGAATACTCGTCTAATTCAAAGTGAAACCCTTTTTAGTACATTCGACTTTGACTTACGGCATTTGGGTCTTTTTCTCGTTATCGCACACTTTAGGAGGCCCGAAGAGGTCCGAAGATGTCTGAAGAGATTCGAAGTGTTTTCAACTCAAACTAAAATAATCGAAAATAAAAATAAAACACGTACATAAATTATATTTTTAAGAGAAATATTGCTTCTTACTAATATTTAAATCGAAGCTCTCAGTAGAAAAGGGTCTAACTCCATTTTTCTTCGAAAATCGTTCTTTTGTATTTTCTGTTGAGAAATAACATTCTCTATATGCTCTGAACTTGGTACGCGCGTAATTCAAATTTTCCAGTTCGAAAAATTGTTTCAAAAATTGTCTAACTGTGCCGCTCCAATATATTAATAAAACGTTTTTTGTCTCTCCTGAAAAATGTATAAAACTGGAGTTAGCCACTTTGCTAATTAGAGCGTCGAAATAACTATAGAGTTTAAACACAAGGAAGTAATTATATTACAACATAATAATGGTTTCAGGATTGTAATTCGTCTAATGAAGTCGATTATATTCATCCATTTATTTTGGAATGAAATAAATTCTTAAGTTTTTATGAAACTAATGATAGACTAATAATAATAACACTTCAGCATTAATGAGAAATTAAGTAGGAAGGAAACAAGCATGACAATTGCCAGACATATGGAACCAAGTTATTTAATCAATTTGTTTTCTAAATCAGAAAAGAAAATTTAAACGAACAATTGAAAAAATAGTCGGGAAAAGAAGTTTGTAAATGTTGTTTGAAAAAAGGATTTACAAATAAGAATAATTTGGAAGTTTTGAAAAGTAGGAAGTTTGGAAAAATGGTGAAGGAAAAGGAAATTAAAGAAGGAGGTTGTAAAAAAGATCAGTATTTAATTATACTATATTATAATTATATTAATTACATCCTAATTAAATTGTACAAATTTCTTCTTGCGGCAGCAAATATATGACAGTTTGTTTCTAAATATCTTGAATGATGGGGAAAGCTGCAATGCTAAGACACCGAAGGCGAAAAGAAATTGCGAGTGAGGATCAGAGAAATGGAAAAGCGGAGGAGTTCTTCCGTGAAAAGGGGGCAATCGTCCGTAAGGAAAGAAATTGCTGCGGAAAGTTTTAATCGCTAATTACGTCGAGTGATCCTGTATAGGTGTAGCTGATGGGTGAGTCTGTGAGAAGGTGAATACTGAAGGTACGTGCAGTAAGCTCCTGGTTGTGGACTATCAAGCTTGATGTTTCAAAATGGAGGGGAAAGAAACTTCCTGGACACGTAGGGACGATGTATCCATTTTAGCGGGTCCGTTTGGCGTAATGACGCCACTAGGTTGGTACATCACGCGCAAACTGTCTGCTGGTCTGTACTGAGTTTCGAAAAGAGTTAGCCATTTCCAGCGACCTAGGTTAAACTAGATTTGCTCACTTTTTAACTTCCCAGGGATTTTTTTGTAGACAGTGTTTTATAGCTTTGGAATTTCTGTCTTCTTGGTTTATCTTGAAAAATACTGTAGGTCTTCAAAAACTAGATATCTTATATTCAGTACATTTTGCTATAAAAATGACAGATTTCGGAAAAAGATGAATTGAATAAATGTTAAATTCAATTTTTCTCGAAATCTATCATTTATACAAGAAAATCTATACAACATAAAATATTTATTCTTTCGAGATCTACAATTTTTGTATACAACTTTTTTGTATAGAGTCAATATTTTTCAATATAAAAACGAAAAAGTGAAAAACGAAATTTACTTTTTATCATTTTCCTCAAAATATATCATTTTTAGAGCAAAGTATATTTGACATAAAATGACAATTTCTTTAAGATCTACAACTTTTGTCTAGAACTTTTTTTTCTAAAATCAATATTTTCCAATAGTCGGAGGAAAATAAGAAAAACTAAATTTAGTAAGTGGGATAAACTTGAAAAATGATAGACCTAGAAGAAAAAGTCGTGTATAAAAGTTGCAGATATAGAAAAATTAGATATTTTATAATGAATAAATTTTTCTCTAAAACTGACGAATTTCGGGAAAAAACGAATCGAATAAATGTTAAATCCAATTTTTCTCATTATTCTCGAAATCTATCATTTGTACTACAAAATTTATACAACATAAAATATTTATTTCTTCGAGATCTACAACTTTTGTCTACAACTTTTTTGTATAAATTCAATATTTTTCAATAGAAAAACGACAATGAGAAAAACGAAATTTACTTTTTATCATTTTCCTCAAAATATATAATTTTTATAGCAAAGTATACTTGACATAAAATGACAATTTCTTTAAGATCTACAACATTTGTCTAGAACTTTTACTTCGGAAATCAATATTTCTCAAGTTCATAAGAAAAAACGCAAATTCCAAAAATAGAAACATCATGTTGTGGGCTTATAGCTATAGTCTTATACTCTGTCTAATAATACAAAGATTTCCTGAGAATGAAATCCGTTCCTGGGAGTATCAACATTTAGAGATCCTTTCAGCGTTTAAGAATCCAGGCAAGCGAGGTATTAAGCTCAAGTCTTGCACAGTCCGAAGCACCATACGGTACTCCATACGGACGGGTGAGATCCTCCTTTTTTGAAAGAGCACGTTTCTGAAACAATAGGAGACCCTTGAGACAAGCGACGTATCTCGGGAAAGCTCTTTCGCATAATGAGGCTGGCCTCATTTCTCTTAGAATGTAGGGGTGCTGACGAGGGTCACCCTTCGCGAGGAGATAAGATTGTGATTCTTAAGAAAGCACACTAGTTATCAGGTGAAAGGCTCAAGGGATAGAAAATTTGCTTTGCTTTCAACAAATTTAAATTCTCTTTTAAAAGCAATTAACATTCACTGCTACAGCCATCGCGTCTCCACTGTCCACCCTATCCACAGTGGTTCACGCCGCTTCAATGATTTTTCTCATTCTGACCTTCATTTGACCTTGATCCTGACCTGATAGGGTTAAATTGACCATAGATGCGGTTTCAGCAACCCCAAAAAAGGGGTGGCGGTTTTTGTGGGACTGTGTAACAAGATACAAGATAGTTTTCGATATAATAAATTGATTTACTCTGATAAAATATCGATAGGACAAATGTAGTTATAAAGTATTTTTTTCACCGCCGAAATTAATCCCAAATGACAAATTTTTGTACACCTAAAATTCTTTTTATCATCAACTATATCTTGCTTCTTCAATAACACAAGAGCGTGTACAATAAAACTGGTTCTTCAATAAGAAGCCTCCCGCATTAGAATATTCAAATGTTTCTTTTTCCGTAAATCTCGGGTTTACATTGGACAAATGGAAAGATTAGACTTGGTATAGTCGAATTGAGGAGTGGAAATTACGTGGGTGGAATAAGCCAGTCTGATAAAGAAAAGGAAGAAAGGGAATTAATTTCTTTTATTTGTCTGTAGGTATAGCTTCAATTTTACAAGGCTACAGAATACCAGAATACGAGAATATGTTGTGGTTAAACTAGAAAACATCTTGGTAATGCAAATCTTGATCACCATTTTGTATGCTCGTAAGGGATTCGTACAGAGACGAATACATAGGACAACTACATAGGACAACTACATAGGACAAGTACATAGAACAGATACATAGGACGAATATACAGGACAAGTACATAGGACGAAAACATAGTTTGGGGGCGAAGTTAAACAAATGCTAATCTTATGGTCCTGGATATATATAAAGCTTCGTCGTAAAGGCTGAGATAGGTTTCGAGGACGAAACAATACGGTTAATGGCCGTGGCGCGGAAAACCAGAAATGTCTCAACGTTGTTGGGAGACTTCTGGGCTACCCAGTGGAATGATCGCGTCGATGCTGTACTGTAAAAGCCGGCTTTCTTGCATTCGCTGAAAACTTCGATATATACCGATACCAGTACTTTCTCGACTTCTTCAAAGAGATCCTGAGCTCTCGCAAGATCTCCTCTCGGGAATAAACTCAACGTCCTTTCACGAATGCTACCACCGTATCCTTACATCGAACGATACTCGTACCACACAAAGGAAATGTCGTTCAATTTCAAGCTTAAATCTACTGTAGCTTCTAGTTGACTCCCACCCACGTCTCTAAGCATTAGAATCAGAATACAATGCAGCGCCAAACAATGTAGTCCGATAAAATGTTTTAGTTTTAGAGAAATGCACTTTTTTCGAGAATTGGTGAAAGTAGCCACACTTGAAATAAATGGAAGTAAATGGAAATGTCTAGTACAATGTTCTAAGTAATTGTCCGGATGTATGGATGGAACTTTTTTTACTAACTGCACACTCGAATGTTTGTTTTTTGATGTCCTTTGATGTATTGATGTTTCTTTTCGATGACGCCATCTATACTTTGTTAGTGAGAAACGGATTTTCTTGAATTGTTTTATTGGGTGTCAAGTTCAATGGGACAGAGGAAGAATATATGTATGTTTTTAAGTGGGTGGGGCTAGACCTCTATATAGTGGAAATTAACGGGACATGAAGGAGGCGAAATGTTTGGAAAGACTGGGCGGAGCAGAAAGTGTAGAAAGGATAGAGTGAGCGGAATTGAAAGTGTTCCCGAGATTGATGGAATAGGTAGACTATGGGCACTATGGATGTGATGGGGATTAATTGGGTGGAGCTAGAAATCGTCTTCACTTTTACAGAACAACAGAGCATTAAGTGGATGAAAACTGAAGTCCTCGAAATTGATTGGCCTGAGAAAATTGTTGCACCAATACCATACCTTACTACCATCATCGAGGTAAGGTAGGGTGAGGATTTACTGAATGAAGCTAGAAATGTCTTCAGTTTTAATTATAATGAGTTGATGTACCCCATAAATTGATGTCACTCATAAGTTGATAGACCTTACATAGGTAAGTTGGTGAATTCGATGAGTTGGTAAACTTATGAAACTTGTTCAGGAAGTTGATGGAATAAAATTGGAAGGTGGAGCTAGTTATATGTGGCTATATACAGAATGGATTTGAATGTAGGTCAACGTGCTTTTATCCTTGGAGCAAAAATAGCCTAAGGACAGATGTATTTTGTCTAGTTTTTTAAAATCATCGATTGGACAGGATATGACGTGCCTGGAATATCCAACTACTTTTTTGTTTCGTCCTTCCAAAGCATTTTCGTTCTCGGAATCCACCTCAAGAGTTTCCCAAATGCTTCCGCCTTTGAGTTCCCATTTCACGAGAATTTCGAATATTTAGTTATAAACCTGCGCTACTCTACCGTTTATCATTCTTCGTTCGTCGAGTTGCCACGATAATGCCACATTCACGAGTAAAAAGTGGTATTGAACATTTTTCGCTTACGCGCCGCAAAATCGAGGAAAGAAATTCTCTGTCGCCATCGTCTGTATATTTCTCTACTAAACACGAAAGCGCGCCTCTGAAGTGGTTTGCAAAGAATTCCATAATATGCCATTCCACCACAGGTTCTTGACGGTGAATATACATATATATGAAAAAAAATGACATGGAATTCTGCCTATATTTTTGCAATCACTGATGAATTAATAAATTAAAAATCACAAAAACCACAATGTTAAGAACAATTCTTTTTCGAATATGTACAGAGCCTTTTATGAGGCTCGAAATATTGCAATTTTATGAAAGTTTAAGAAATTGCATTTTTAAAATATCAAAGCATAATAAAATGCACATTCATTCTTATGTATTATAAATAAATACTTCAAATTTCAAACAAATTCAATTATAACTTTTATTGTAGAGTTACAAATGAAAAATGAAGTGTAATTTTACATGTTAAATTCCATAAGAGAGAAACGTGGTTTTCATCGTCCTATAAATTATTTAAACAATAAAAATACGAGTGTTCTTTTTTCACAAGGACTGCAACATAAAAAAATAAATGTCTTGGAAATTGTTATCCGTTTACATAATTTTCGATAAAGTAAATATTAGGGAAAGTACAATTTCGGAATATTCATACGCCTCTCCCTTTTGGTATCTATTAACATTAAAATTTTAAATTTCACGTTAAAAGTCATGAGAGATTTTACTTTTAGTATCAAGACCATTCTTATTGATACAGAAATGCTTTTCATCCGTAAAAAATTTCTCATCGTAATGGATTTCTCGTTTCTTTTCTCGATACAAGACGACATCAATATTGAAGGAGCAGAGGTGACTTTGAGACGCCACAGCGGAGTGCTTGGCACATACGTCGCGTCTTCAACTGCTGAAAACATCGCAACTGTCATTAATATTTTATTAGATCTGTTCAGTTGTTCCTAAAGTGAATGCGTCGACGTCTCAGATTCTAAATTGAAAGAGTGCATCGAGTGATATTTACAGTATCTAAGAAAGCATTTTTTTAAACTTGTAAACTAAACCAGAAAAAAAAAGATTTTTGGATTCAAAGAAATGCATTTTTTTGACAACACTTCTTTGAATTAAAGTATTTTATTACTTAATACAATGAAATATTACTGTATGACAAAAAACTCAGGGATAGACTCAAAGAAATTATTTCTTTACATGACATTTCTTTAATACAAATAAATATTTCTTTGCTTGTAAAGGTGAAGTATTTTAAGCCAATAAAATGGTTTCTTGGAAACTAGGAGCCTAGATTTCTTGAATTTCACTTTTACCCTTGAAGAAATATTTCTTAAGTTCAATAAATTTGAATCTTTGAATAAAAATATGTGTACTTAAATCTTCTTTTACACAAAGAAAAATATAGTACTATCAAAAAAAACTTTGATTTTAACCGAGAAATATTTACTTGCATGAAATAATTATTTTATTGAAGCAGCGCTGTAATTCTTCATATTTAGTAAATTACTCTTTACATCGAATATTTATTTCTTTATAGTTAATAAAATATTTATCTCATTTTAAGAATGTTTCATTCTGTCAAATAAACTTTTCTTTATTTTAATAAATATATTCCCTTGATATAAGAAAAATATTTCTTCGAATCAAAGAAATATTCTTTGATTCAAAGATCCTTTTTTTCAGTGTAGTAAAATATCGAGATTTTGAAATTTTGAGTAACGAATGGATTTCATAATGTATGAAAAATTTCAGGGGATGAAAACATTTTTTTAATGTTTCGGAAATTTTAAAGGGATTTGAAAAGATTGGACCTCAGACTGTACAGAATTTGAAAAGTTCTGAAGGAACTTCAAATGTTTGGATCCGAAAAGTTTATCCAGAAAGAATCGTTGGATAAACTATAATCCTAAAAGTAAGAAGAAAATTTTGAAAAGGAAACTTTTTAAAAATTCATTCGCACATAATCCGACTAAAAGTATTTGTCCGCGATTAATTGATCTGGATTAATTTAAACAGGAAGGCGAGCAGAGAGGATTTCTATTCAGAACTTTCGACAGGAATCAATTAAGTTTCAAAAAGCCACCTCCTGTCTAAAATATACAATATTTCTCAGAATATTACTAGTTTGAAATAATCCTCGCTTGCTTTTCCACTCTAAGCAGTATCAGATTTCTCAGTCTCTAATTAAAACAGCCTTTTTTCCCCTGACGTGCTTGATATGCCAGTAGTACTTATTTTCATTAGTAAAGAATTTATTTTCTCGTCAAATTGAAATTCATCCTCTCATCGTTCCACATAGCTTCAGAGCTATATGTTTCTCGTAAAGTGTGCTTCCAGAATTTTGAGCAATAAAAAGAGAGCTTATTCAGTCTTTTTTTCCCGTCGAAGGCCCTCGGCAGTAAAAGAGAGCGCTTTCCGCGAAGCATCACAGGTTGCATGCTTTCAGGAGAGCCGCTGCCCTCGCTTGAAACGCATTTCAATTTGCTTCAAATGATACCCTTCTTATTCCATATGAATATATTTCCGTTCAGGACGAGGTGCTTGTCTAGTAGAAGGAGTTAGGGGTCGAAGCATTTAGTCCAGAGCGGCACTTTATCCCTTAAATACCCAGAGGTATTCTTTCACGGAATTGTAGATCTCCCCCCCCCCTCCTTCTCCTTTTTTTTCCTTTTAACGTCTTTTTCTCGTTTCTCTCTTCTTCTATCTCTTCACCATCAACCTCGCATGTCGCTTTTCGCCTCAACTCACTTCCCTAGTGGATAGAAATGTTACCTGTTTTCTCTTTTTTTTTTTCTCGCGGTAGAATTTATACTTACACCCCTCTCGCTTTGGCTAAAAAAAAATCAGGTCCGCCATTGCTCCAAGACGATAAAACTGCGTCTTCTCATCGAAAGTGCTTTCTTTTCTGACTTTACGATTTCTCTTAGAGCTTCTTTGATTTCGAGCACGCTATCCTTTTAAGCGAGTATTATTTTCTAAGCTGCGCTTCGTGATTTTTTATGTTTAGGGTGAAGCGTAAGAATACTTTCTGGGGATTACAATTCATTTTGTGAGATTGCTTTATCAGTGGCGGATTAAGGGGAAGGGGGGGGGGGGGCTAGCAGGGGTTATAGCTCCGGGCCCCCAGATCCAAGGGGCCCTGCGAGGTCGAATAAAAAAATATCATATTGTGCAAAATCCAGAAAAAAGTATTTTTAATTATGTGATAATTTGTAGTTTTTAATATTATACAAGTACCAAAGGAAAAATATTTGCGATGATAAATTATAAAAATAACAACTTAGTTTTTATTTATATTCATAAAGTGATCATATTCTGCTGCTCTTGAGGGGGCCCCCGTATTCATTAAAGTCCCGGGTCCCGTAAATCTCTAATTCGCCCCTGTGCTTTCTGAGGGCGGATAAACCTCCGAGAAAGGCATAGTGTAGGGTTAAAGGATGTAACCTACGGATATGGCGTTAAGTCCATCTATATCTTCTCTCTTCTATGTTTCGTCCCAGGTCCGTTCACTGGACTCATCAGTAAGGCAGTGTGAACGGACCTTGCCTTAGACACAGGGAAAGAGATTTTCTCAGATGCCGGGAATCGAACCCGGGCCGTCTAGCTTCTCAGCGTAGAACATTGTCGCTGAGCCATGCTTAGAGACGATGGTAATGGAAGGGGGAACATAGCCATTCTGCAGGCTAGCTAGTCCTCACAATAGCTCCGATCGAGGCTCCGATCCCTTTGAGGCCTCGCGTCTATGGAAATAACCGTGAAAATTAGCAAAAACCACATTTTCATGGTCAAAACTAAAAGAATCGTTAAATCTTTCGATTTATGTCACTTTATTTCGATAAACATTAGTTTTAGAGGAAAATACAGTGTTGCCAGTTTAGCTTGAGAGTGAGTGAGAAAAATACCCCTGATCTGGGAACACTGGGAAAATATTTCAGTTAAAAAAAATAAAACATAAAAAAACCATTATTTTTACAAAAGAAAAGTTCTAGTGAATCTTTAAATAATTTAAAAAATTTAGTGTTATTGAAAATTTTCAAAAATTTCACATGAAATCCTTTAAAATTTCGCAAAATCTTTTAAAAATGCATGACAGTTGGCAATACGATGCGCGCGCAGCGGCCGTAGAATCTACGTCTAATGCAGCCGTGGAACTTCACCGAAATTCATTCCATTGTGGACAGACCTTGACATCGGCAGAGTGTGTATTTTGGCCTTGAGTTCCTTATTCGCAATGGCTGGGTTGTTTCAGTTCGTAAGTCAACAAATCCATTATTTCTACAATTAAACTTAATTTCGAAAAATGTAGTGTTCTAAATGTGTCCAAAAATGTACCAATTTACACTGACAATTTAAATGAACAGATGCACTAAAATTGTGAAGAGGGAACATTAACATTAACGATAATCGAGTATATTACTGAGCATTTTTACCGAACGTTACATTTTTTTTTCTTTGAATTGTAAATTCTGAGGAAAATTTACAGATTACAGATGATAAATTATAAATTGTTAAGAGTTTTATAACTATTTTAAATTGCAATATATATTTGAAAATCGAAAATTCTTCGGAAGGGGAATAATCTCGATCTTAAAATTTGAAAGCAATTCTTCAACTCCAAAAATTTCCATTAAGGGCATGTGATACTTTACCACAAGAGCAATTTAGTTTACCCAATTATACATTCATAATAATAAATATTTTAAGAGAATAAGAGACAATAAACCTTCCTCTCATGTACATGAAGGTTTGTTGACTCTTATTAGCTAAAAATATTTATTATTATAAATGTGTAATTTGGTAAACTAAATTGTTCTTATGGTAAAGTATTACATGCCCTTAATATTGAAATAGACTCAAATCCCTTAAGGAGGAACATGCTTGTTATAAAAAATATAAGCTTTTAAATTAACATTGCATCTTATGGAACTAACCTAGCACCTGCATTTCTTTTGGAGCAGAAGATATAGCTGATTTAGCAGACGATTTTTGAATATTCACAAATACTACAGCTGACTACTATGAAGTCAAAATGATGACTGACTGACACAACGTTGCCCCGTTTCTTCGCATTTGTTTACAATTTTATAATTTAGGAAATAACTAATAATATTACGTTTTCAGACAAGAAACATAAATAACTGTTATTTAGAAGCACAATCTACAGCAAACAAACAATTTACGTATTCAATAATATTGATAGGAGTCTTTTATAATAATTGAAATCATAGCCTTTTTAAATGTTGTTTTGTAAATTATTCAATGATTTTATATTTAACTTATCAAATTTTTTTGAAATCTGACATATATTAAACTAAAGAATTTTTGGATACAACTTTTGTATTTTATATCAGTTTATATTGTGTCTGTACCTGAGAGTTTATACCGAGATTTTATACCTGTTCTGTAAAAAACGTAAAACTCAAAAGTATTGTTTCGCATTCACAATTTGTTACGTGAATTTTGTTCTGTGTCAGTTTCGCATTGGAGGTTGGCCGAAAACGTTTAAATGCGATACTTCTTATATAAAATTTAATTCTTGAATGCGTTTGAATACGAAGGATAAAAATTTTTTCTCGCAGTGCTGTTTAATGCGATACTTCACATTCGTTTTAATGCTTTCTAATGCGAGCGAATGAGAGACAAGTTTTTCACGAAATGAAAACTTTTTAAATCGAGAGTTCGCATTGCTTTGAATACTTTTGAAAGCGAAAGAATGAGATGTAACAAAAAACAGAATTGAATCGTATTAAATCTGATCAAATCGCATTAAAAATTTAATAATTTTCAATACTTTTCAATCCGACGTTTTTTACAGGGTGGACCGCTTTGCATAATAGTGTTACCAAAATCTTCTGAAGTCACTTGAATTCACTTTAATTCACCATCAAATAGATGGTGAATTTTTTCTGAAGTCATGTGAATTCACTTGAAGTCACGTTGAATTCATTTGAAATCACGTGAATTCATTTGAATTTTCTTGAAATCTCCTGAAATATCTTGAAGTCAGAAGTAGGTGTACAGCTGCTTGGCCGAGTTGTCTATAAAATTATTAACGACATTAACAATAATGAATAGTTATCGAAGTTTGTTAAAAGTGTTATTAAACACGAGTTATTAGGGGTTGTGCATAAATGACGTAGAGAATTTTTCCGGATATTTACCTCTCACTCCCTACGTTAAATAGCGTAGACTAACGATGTATCCCCCCCCCAATTGAAAGTAACGTGGACTATTTTTTTAAATTTATTTTTAAAATGAAATTAGTGTTCAATAAATCGGATTTCCATTAATGTATTAAAATGTTTAATTGAAGAATTTTCATAAAAGATATTAACTTAATTAATCAAAACAATTAAATTCTTTTGAAAGAAGAAAGACGGTGGAATTTAAAATATTTACATTAACATTTTTTTAAACATGAATTGTAATATTTATTATTGAAATTAATATCTTTTATCTTTAAATTAATCATAATAAATTGAATTTTCAAGGTTTTTACATTCTGATTTCTTACTATTTTTAAGTTCTTTTCTATAATGTATTTGAATTTCCCGCCATATTTCACTAATTAATTCATTACATTCGACTCCCTCAATATCAACGAAATCCAGACCAGAGGCTCCCGCAATAGTGAGATTTTAGGTCTATGCAGGTCGTTATTGAGAAAGGAATGCGGTCGCTATTGGGAGATTGTCGTTATTGGGCTCAACGTAATTTATGTACAACCCCTTAGGTACTCAATTCTAAGACATTATGCGATTATGCGCTTTACATAAAAGTTAATATATTTCTGATTATAAATTTCTTATGTTACAGCCAGACTTCGAATTAATTTTTGCAGTTGGGAACAGATCACTTAAAGAAGCCGCGATTTGCATACGTGAAGGGCTTGACATTAATTATGAGGACCCATTTGGCAAAACAGCACTGACGGAAGCTATTCGCACTAAGGACCCCTCTGCCGTTAGGTTTTGTATCGACCACGGTGCAAACGTAAACATAACTCAACCTGACTTGATGTATAATTTGGAGGCAAATACTCCACTACATTCAGCTGCATTCTACGGAATTCTGAGTATTGTGAAGATGCTAGTAGAGAATAAAGCAAACCTAGATGCAGTTTCTTATTTTCGTACTCCACTTCTGGTCGCATGTGGTAGCTTGGAAGAACGCACTTGGGAATTAAAAAAGTCCGGGTTAGGGGCGGACGTTTCTGGTCCCTTCACTCCGCGCTGTCCGTATTTCCATGAGGAGGTTGCAGAATATTTAATTGATCAAGGGGCGAACATCCATGAATGTGATAAGAGCGGTAGAACAGCTTTGGATCTGGCTTGTAAGGCCGGAAACTTGAATGTAGTCAAGAAGCTGTTGAGTGTCGGTGCTGTTATCACGGACTCTACAATATACCATGCACGCACCCGAGAAGGTAAATCTGAAGTCGAATATTTCCTGAAAAAATATACAGAAGAAACATATCTTGTACCTGTCCGTGTGGAAAAATGTCTGGAAACTGATCGGGTTGTGGCCAAACCGTCCCAGCGCTGACTAGACCAACTAACAGGACACCGGCCAGAAGTGAAACGCTTTTTCCATGACTTGTTCTAGACACAGACGAGCTTGTCAGTGTCTGACCATCAGAGCTAACAGAACCTAACCAAATAAGCTTAAAATTAGACTGTCGAAATTGGGACTAAATTAAATTAAATTAATTAAATTAACTTCGAGATCTAAAATTTTATCGTTCCAAATGGGTCCATTTATTGTCCAAAGAAGCCCAAAAAAGTTTTATCCACCTAACCCCCCAGGTTGTTCTTAAAATCCACCTCTAAGGCAAGGAGTTGAGTTTCAGGGTGAAATTGTTATGATTTTTTTTTATACTTAGAGGATGATTTGGGGGTGATCCTTGTATGATAAGGGGTTGAAACTATTTTGTGAGTCTTTTGATACTGCATGGAACCATTTAGCGTAATCAGATTCTGGGTTTCGTCTTTTTTACAATAAAATAACTTTTCGTTGACCTAAACTTTTAAAATAAAACCAATTCTAATATATGTTTTTAAATTGATTATATTATTTTTAACAAAAGTGAGTGCATATTATATTATATAAATAAATAAATTATATTAAATAAATTATTCGTATTCATCTTCTTCATTGACGACCGGTTCTTTTTCTTGGGCTTTTTTAGAGCGGAATGTTTTGAATCCTTCCCAATCCTTCGCGTTGGATATTGTTTCTCCCAGACCTTTGAAGAATTGCTTATCCGTTAACATTATCTTCAAAGGATCAGTGTTATATTTCGTATCTAAAACATCTCAAAAGAAAATACAATATAATTATAAAAAAAGAAAAATGAAATTATCCTTATTGTAAAAAAAATAATGTAATCAGATTGAGATTGATTACTTCTATTAATCCGATAGGTTTCAAGTTAAAAAACTCATCGTGTATAAACTCGTTACAAAATGTAAAAGAGTCTATTTATAAAACTACATTTGCATTATTGCAAATTATCGTCCATTTGGGAATTCTATAAACAAGCAGTTTTCGTCAATTATTTCGATTTGGAAGAAAATGGGCATAAAAATATTTTTTCTTAGGACGAAACCACTGCCAATAAAATATGGTATGTATATCCACAATTATAATTGTGGTAACATAAAATTATTTTTCGAAAAATACTTTAAATATTTTTACCATATCTTACCATTTGTTTCTTTTTTTTTTGTGTACTAGCTGAAAAGGTTATATTAAACACAAAAAAAAAACAAGAAATAGTAAGATATATGATACTATTATTTAAAGTACTTTTCGAAAACTTTGCATATTAGTTTTTACTTTTATTTTTTTTCATATTTGTTATTTGTATTTTACCATAATTTTAAAATTATTTTTGCCCACTTTCTTCCCCTGGTGATATAGATGTCATTGTTATCAAAAGCATTATTTTAATAACTGTTCAGAGAACGAATCGGCAATTCCTGTTCATTTATACAACGAGCAATGCTTTGTTGGTGGATAAAAACACCCGACAAAAATTGCGAGCATTGGAGCGATACTAGTAAATGCATTTTTAGGCGGAAGTACGCCAATTTTCCGGAACGGCGTTTTTTTTTTTCATATTCTCGAATTGTTTGACGCATTTGAAACTACGATTTTCGCAAATGGATCCGGAACATCGACACCGACAGTAGCTTCTATAAAACCACCAATAACGGGTTCAGAAGCACTTCGTGAGATATAAAACGGACACATAAAGCACAACCGTTAAGCGGCCAGAAACCGCACACGCTTCGTCCACAGCAGATTTAAATGCAGATACACGTACCGCGCATTCGTAGCCCTCCTATCGTACTTTACTCGCCACTTTTTTCGACGAAGAGTAGAGGCAACTCGAAACGACAGGAAATTTCTCAACTGCTTCAAGTACTCTTACAACTCTTACATTTCCAGTTTAACTAGAAAATGACACTTTCAAATGTCTTGCAGTTTTATTCTTCACCCATTCATCTACTTTAATTCCCAACCCCTTTTCCCAATCTGCTTTTCCACTTCCTCCCACCTACTTTTACAACCCCCTTTTTTTACCACCATTTTCACATCCCTTTTTTCTACATTATTTTCCACACTCTTTTCCAAATAATTTTCCACCTACCTTTCCACCTCTTTTTTAAGCTACCTTTTCTCCTAATCCCCCTTTTTATAAAATTTTTTTTAATGTATAAGTTTATTTTCCCATCTCTATTCCTAAAAATTTTCAACCTACTTCTTCCATTTTTAAAATTTCATCTCCATTACATTATTTTCCTACACCCACTGCTATGAATTTTCCATCTAATTTTCAACTTACTTTCTCACCTCCTACTTCAAATTGTTTTTCTCCTACCAGCTTTCTCATCCCCTTTTCTAATCTTGTTTTACAAACGATTTTCCACTTTTCCAATCCCCTTTTCCGAGTAACTTTTCCCGCCATATTTTCACGACCTCTTTTACAACTACCTTTTTCATTTTTTTTTTTCGAATTTCCATTTATACGAAGTTATTTTCCTACACCCACTCCTATTCATTCTCCAACCAATTTTCCACCTAATTTTCATTCTCTTTTCCACCTTTCATAAATTTCTTTTTCGCACTTACTTTTCAACCTTTTTCCACTTTTCAAATATATTTTCCGGGTACATTTTCCCTGTATACTTTCAAACCTCTTTTCCACCCTTATTCATTTTCTAGGTAATTTATCAAATATTTTTCCACTTACTTTCCCATGAGATGTGCACCTCTTTATTCAAATTTCCTTTCACACGCATACACTATAATCTCCTTTTCCAGGCCCGGACTGACCATATGGCAAATAGAGCAAATGCCCCGTGGGCCGGTTACGCTTTCCGCGTAACTTTTCCGACCACATTTTCACAACAAAGTTATTTTTCCATTTTTCTTTAATTTCTCCGCTTACAAAGTTATTTTCCTACTCCCACTCTTATTCATTATCCACTTACTTTTCCACATACTTTTCCATCTCAAATTGCACTTTCACTCTTATTTTCCAACCCCCTGCTTTTTCAACCTTACTTTCCAACTCTTCTCCAAACTTCCTTTCCTACCTCTTTGTTCAAATTTATCTTACCTTTTTCATTCTCTTTAAAATTCCCATTTTCCAGCAAATTCTTTTCCAACCCAGCGTTTTTTTACTCAGCGTTCGTTTCCACCCTTCTTTATACAAATCCCTCATTTACTAGCTTCTTATTTTTCTACTAATAATTTTCCAGCCATTTTTTAAATCTCATTTTCCAACTCTATTTTCCAAAAGAATTTCCACTCTTCAAATTCTAGAAAGTGGAAAGTAGGTTTGGAAAAACGGTAGGAAAAGTATGTTAATAAAACCGTCCTGAAAAAAGGATTCGGAAAATTAGCTTTAAAAAGAAAGGTGAAAAACGTTTGAAAAAGGCGGTTGAAAAACAAAATTGGAAAATATAATTGGAAAAAGGGGTTGGAAAAAGATGTTTGAAAATATGATTGGTAAAGGGGTTGGGAAGAGAAGCTGAAAACGAATTTGGAAAATATAATTGGAAAAAGGGGATTGAAAAAAGAAACTGAAAAATAAATTTAAAAAAAGGGGCAGGAAAAGGGGTTTGGAGACCGGGGGTTAATAAGAGTCATATGATGGGCACTTTGGAAAATGGGGGTTAGAAGAAGAGGTTGAAAAACTTAATTGAAAAATGGGGTTGGAAAAAGGGATTGGGGGATGTAGTTTGGAAAAGGAGGTTGAAAACTCGGAGGGATTTTTCTAAATCACACATATTGAGTAAACCTTTGTTTTTAAAGACATTTTTTCCACCTTTTACAATAACTTTGCTAAAACCAATGTGTTATAATCAAAATACAATTTCCTGGAGAGTGTTCGTATCGACTTCATCGTATTATCTCGCTCTCCATGTTCGTCTCGTATTTTCCAATACACAATACGCAGAAGGAATGAGGTCGTTCCTGGGAGATAAACGGCGCCACTCAAAGTGCACATAAACGGCAATAATTCACGACATTATCAGTTCAAGATGCATAGCAGTTCGAGCGTATTCTTCGTCGATCTGGAATCAGGAACTGTGATGTATAGGTGATAGAAATAAAAAAATCTTAAACATTTCTTTTTTGAACATTGTATTATATTTTTAACATATTATTCTCAAAATCTGTTTTTTCTAATTTTCCATACTATCAATATTTTTCATGAGCAAAAAACTGGATTTCAATAATTGTTAGTGACACATATCCTCTTCTCGATAACCCTTAAAAAATGAGAACCACTGATCGCTGAAGCTGAAAATATTGTGGGTTAAGAGAAGTTACAAAGAGTGCGAGGATTTCTTTTTGAAGGCACAATAATAGGGATAAGTAGACAACTTTCTATCGCCTTCCACTTACTCCCCCAACCCTTCTTCACTTTGCTCACTGCTGCTCTTTCCTTGAAAGTTACGAAATATTCTCCTTCTTCGTTGGGTGCGGCTGCAAAACTCTTTCTTTATCTGCTTTATCCTCTTTCTCTATCCTCCTGGCAGAAACTTTCTTTATTTTTCTACCAAGAAAGTCGATACTTCTCCATCTCAGGATACACGCCCTACAGTAGCCCATATCGGAAAAATATCGTCCCTATCGCAGGATTCAAACAAGAGACATCGAATGCCATTCAGAATTGTCGTGCGTGGAATTCGGAATACCACGAGCTACAAGGGTTCGGCTTTTGATTCGGTAGATCCTTTATAGTGATTTAAGGGTGTTGCAAACCCTAACTTCCGATCACGTTCGACCAGACGAACTTGAGACGAATCTTCGATCAGAAGAGGAGTTTTTAAAGAGATACTATATAAAAACTCTGTCCTTTTGAATCCGGCACTTGTATCCGAACCAGTTTCATTACGATCTAATCCGAAGTCGGACGAATGAATCCGATCTAATCTAATCTACTCTGTAAATCTGAATCAGCGAAACCCATACTAAATCAGTGAAATTCGCTGATTTGGTATGGTTTTCGCTGGTTCAGATTTAGAGAGTAATTTAATCTAATCTAATGTAATGCGAAATCGAAATAAGAATATTATTATTATTATTATTATTATTATTATTACGAAATAAGAATATTATTCTTAGAATTATTTTCCTCTAGCGTTCTAGAGTTCGTTACTCCGCATTGAGGGGCAATATTAAAGAAACCATGAAGACGATCGAGTGGGGGAAGCGAGGAGCTCAGTTCACTCTCGACTCGCATGGAGTCCAGATCGTAAAAGTTAGCAACCAAGCGTTTCGCGTTCTGCTTTCACGATTAATTTTTATATTCACGTATATTTTCAGTAACAATATAATATTAAAGTAACAAATTTTCTTATTTCTTGCCGGTAATTTATTGTGAAGTGCTTTTTCAGTTATACAATGTTTATTTTTTTTCTATTATGAAGTGCTTCCAAGAAACAAGTTCTGATCTTTTGTACAAAAATATCTTAATATTTTCTGATGTAAACCTTTCCCTGTAAAAGGGAAAATAATAAAAGTCTTGTAATAATCCATGAGCTTTCTGTCGTCATTTAGTCTGTCGGAAGTACTCTTCACTCCAAGAAAGTAAACCAAAGCAGTTCCATTATACTTCTGCATATATCCTTCCTTCGGTTTCACGTTATATCCGGCGAAAAAGCGCGAAACGGAATTTTATTTGTTCAGCGCTGCACGCAAATCTCATGCGACGACCTGGATACGTCGCTCGATTTATCGAATGGGCTGGGTTGGGCTACTGTGAAAATACTACCGTTCGAGAATTTCTATGTGCGTTTCTATATGTATTAGAGAGAGATACTAAATACTAAAGCAGGCTTTTATATCGAGACAGGTGATATTGCAACAACAAAAATTCAATCGTAAAATTGAAACTATTTTTCACTCCGAATTTTATCAAGGCTTTGCAAACGAAGAATTTCACTTAATATCCGTTCATAAAATAACAAGAGGTACTCGAGCGCTCAGAGGGGTATTTTATATATATGTATATAGGATTTAATTAAAAACCGTTTTTTACATCTCAATCGTCATTTTCTCCATTCCCACTCTTTCGTGTACCTGAAATGACGATCCGATATTTTTTACTTACATAGGCTGTCCAATAATTTTTGACGTACCCACTTATATTTTTCAGATTTTTTGAAATACTTTCCGTGAGAGTTAATACACTTTTTCTTATGAAGAAACCGCTTATTGAACCATTCCTTCCACATTTGTTTCGGTATAAAGTCACATTCTTTTTCCATCTCTTCTTCCTTTCTTTTTCTTGTTCTCTACTTCGTCTTTTTCTTCACATTTTTCCTCATCTGATGAAAAGCGTCGACCTTTCATCCTCAATTTGACGTAGAGGAACAAACCAAAGTCACAGGATATTTCAACAGTTTATCTTCCTACTAAACTTTAGCGTGGCAGCATTTAGTGGGGCAAAAATATTGTCTGTAGAAAAATAGATATTCAGAAGTCAAGTTGGAGGTTTTTTTAAAACTGAAGCTAGTAAAATTATGCAATAGGTAGTCTGTTATGGTCGTCTTTTAAACAAGGTCTTTATTTTTTTCATTAATTAACAGTAAAATAGAATTATCGCTCTATTGCGAGAGAGCGATGCGAATATTTTTAGCCGTTCAGAGGGCGATGCGCGTAAAGAGTGGGGGCACGGCTCTCCCGAGAAAAATCGTAATGGTCTGTCCACAATAGGCGGATTTCAATCGTCGCTTCCCTAAGGGTGGAATCCCATGCAGGCGCAAAATGCAAAGCGCAAAACGAACAGCCAATGATAGAGAATCTTTGAGAAGACAGAAATCTAAAAGTGTTTTACAATTGGCTGTTCATTTTACGCTTTGCGTTTTGCGCCCACATGGGATGGCATCCGAAGGCCTTATGCAAGCTGAAGCGCAGGCACTAACGCAGGATGCGCACGCATCGTATTGCCAACTGTCGTGTATTTTGCAATGTACACGTTCCGTTGTTGATTGACATGATTTTGTTTATTGATGATATTTGTTGATTGATTGACATGCACAATCATAACAATAATCGCCATTTTACATCTGAATTACCGGAACGACGGAATGTGAACATCGCAAAATACATGACAGTTGGCAATATGATGCGCACGCATCCTGCGTTAGTGCTTGCACTTCAGCTTGCATTTGGCCTTAGGGAAGCGACGATTGAAATTCGTCTATTGTGGACAAACCATAAAAGCTGAAACTTTCGCGGCACTATTGACACAGTGGGGTCAAGTCTCCTCGCGCTATTCGACAGTGGCGAAACGAAAAGGAGAATTCTCGATGAAGCACTTGGAGGAGGGGAAAGAAAAAGAGGAAACAAGCTCGAGAACCTCGCGTTGGACATCACTGAAGATTTAGCACGATTAGTAATTAATATTAAGTAGGACGTAACAGCATTAAAAATCTAGACTTCATGTGTAAATAAAAATAGTAATAAAGTGACAAAAAAGGGGGGTATAGATACTCATATGACCCTGTTTGCTAAACAGGGCCGTATGATTATCTATTTCCCCCTTCTCAAAAAAGCAAAAAAAATTCTCTTTCTCAAGCGACTCGTTATTCAATCTTTTTTCACTCACTTATCAGCGTTACATATCTCCACTGATTCAAATGTAAAGAACAACTCCCGACCAACAAGAAAATTGCTAGGACATTTCGCAACCACTGCCGTTGCCTGTTGGTTATCAAACGCGAGAAAGTGTTCAGATACAATTTGTGTTTCTTGTCAGGCACGACGCAAGACATTGAAATCGTGCGATTCAGTTTGCAGTTGGGTGAAAAAAGTGTAACACGAATCTCAAACGCATAATTCACGAGGAACATGCTGGCAAGAAGCAGAGTGGAAGCAGACTAGCGCAGGGCGATAACTAATCCAGCAGATAATCTTATTGCCAGCTGCAAGGCTCGTAACAGCGAGCGCATACAGTCCAAGGGGGTCGGTGGGTTGGTCCTTTCTCCTAGTTGGCAAAGGGCGTTCGCTCTCCATGATTAATAGCGTCGCGGCGCTACATCGCGTTCGAAAAACGTCTCTTGGTTGCTCTAAGCAATCTTGTCGTTGCCCGATCGTTATTTAATTTCTTCGAGATTAATGTCGCGTTTCTTCCTCATCTCCCTCTCTACCCCCCCCCCCACCCAAACCCTTGCCAACCATGCACTCGACGAACAATGCATCGACGTTGTTCGCACGTCGCGAAATAACATAAATCATACTCGTGAAGAAGAGAAAGTTTTTGCCTCTTGTCGTTCGGGTACCTTTTTACTATCAGAAAATCCCGCGCAGCTATGACTTTTAATTTTTGTGGAGAAATTTTGTAGGCGATGTATAGTTTTTTAATTATGAAGGCTTGAGCTGGACGGCGATGACTAAACTCAGAATTTACTGGTCGTAATCCACTAAAGCCTTTAATTTTTCACGCATTTTCATTCACTGTTAATTAATTTAAAAAGTTATAATTAATCAAACATGATAAGAAATTGGTTATTTAGTTAACTATTTCATCGTCTGGAAACAAAAATCTGTGAAATTTCGAAAGAATTTAAAAGAATTTGGAAGATTTCAAGGGTCTGTGACTAATGAATCGGTTAAATGTTTCCTAAAGCAATTAGAAAATGACTTGGCACTCTTTTCTTTTTCGGGGAAAGAAAAATTGAAGGAAAGAGTGTAAACTGACGACGATAATGAAAAAAATAGGAGATAAGAATGAGTCTACGAGCCTCCAAATGAAAACAAACACAGAAGCTGCTGACGTGGTGTTGCAATAATTTTGGAAGCCTGCCGCGGGCATAAGGTCGACGCCCGAATACCGAAACTTGGACTTGTTCCAGAATTCAAGGATCGCTTCTGGCGCAGGTGTTCTTTTTATTCCTGTCATTAGGAAAAATTCATATTTTATTATTTTAGTAATATATTTTTTGATAACCACTTCCATTTCATTATGCACTACCAATGAGAATCATTGAGAGTTCAACTTCTTTCCTTGATTGTTTAAGTCCTCTCAAATTTAAGTAGAAACGCAGAAAAAAGTTGGAAAAGGAGAATTTTCTTCAAAAAAGGAGAAAAAAAGAGGAATTCTTGAAAACAGAGGAAAAACAGAGTAATAGGGTAAAAAACTGTGAAGTCTGATATTGATTTTTATTTAAATGCTTTATCTCTACTTATTATTTCCAACATAGACATTTTTTG
>UCOK01011552.1:0-23234 GCA_900474325.1 Synergus umbraculus
GTACAAAGCCAGTACTAGGTCGATTCTGGACTGCCGATATTGGAATTTGCATTTGATAGAGTACTGACCCAATGGTAAAGTTAGTACTACGCCAGCTATGGCTACCCAATATTGGCACATTACAACTGGCGTGAGTGGTTTCAACACTTTAAAAGCGGTGATTTTGATGTCGAGGACCGGCATGGCGGCGGAAGAGAAAAAATTTTCGAAGATTCCGAACTGGAGGCATTACTTGCTGAAGACTCGTGCCAAACGCAAGAAGAATTAGCAGAATCATTGGGAGTCACTCAACAAGCAATTTCGAAACGCCTCAAAGCCATTGGGTTCCTTATGAATTGAAGCCAAGAGACGTTGAACGCCGTTTCTTTGCTTGTGAACAGCTGCTTCAAAGACAGAATCGGAAGGGTTTTTTACATCGCATTGTAACCGGCGACGAAAAATGGGTCCACTACAATAATCCCAAACGCAGAAAATCATGGGGAATGCCCGGACATGCCTCCACATCTACGCCCAGACCGAATATTCACGATGCCAAGGTTATGCTCTGCATTTGGTGGGACCAGCTCGGTGTGGTGTATTATGAGCTGTTGAAACCGAGTGAAACTATTACAGGGGATCGGTATCGAACGCAATTGATGCGTTTGAGTCGAGAATTGAAGGAGAAACGGCCACAGTATCAAGAGAGACACGATAAAGTTATCCTGCAACATGACAATGCTCGGTCACATGTCGCAAAACCCGTCAAGACATACTTGGAAACCCTAAAATATGGGAATATGACCTAATATTAATACATTTGATTAATTAATTAATGCTTCTCTAATTGGAAGCAAATCATATTTGCAAGGAAAGAAGGAAGAAAAGATCTCGTTGAATGAGCACCAAATTTAATACAATTTCTCAGCTAGTTTTTTATTTTTTTAATCGTGTGTAGACTTTTTCGGTGCATTTTTATTGATTGAATCGTATGGTATGTTTAAAATCAACAATACCTAGACCTTATCTGTATGCAATAAAATTTTCTAATAAAATGGATCTTATAAAAGATAGCTGTTTAGTACAATGGACTTATAAACAGTAAATTGTAGGAAAAAAGTAAATATTTTAGTGGAAATAAAAAGATACGTTGCGTCATGTATATGGTAGATATGAGCATTTATAGAATGTTAATTGCTGCTTAGAAAATTCTTAAAGAATTAGTTTTCTGTAAGCAAATAAAATGAGAACAATTTTTTCGGCTTCGCTCCTTGTCTTTCTGCTTTTCTTTAATTCGATTGGTAAGTATATGAAAAGTGCGAATAAGGTCTATAAAATATTTTGAAATGCCTTAACCCTTTGCGGCACACATTTTTCTAAGAAAGAAATTTTACAGTCACAAGCACCTTAGGGGGTTTTCGGGGTCGCTGATTACGAATCCGGAGTCAGATTTTCAAAATTCAACATTCAAAATTTCCAAAAATCTTAAATACCGCCATCTTAGATTTTTCGAAATTGAATATTTTGAATTTGGATTCAAATTCAGAGATAAAAATAAACACCTCAAGAACAGGGTTGAAAAAAATACAATTTTTATATTGGGTTTGTTCTGAGAAGTACAACATTTTAGAGTTTTTTAAACAAAATAATAGAGTTTATAACTTATATAACATTGCAGAAAATTGTGAAAAATACTTTAAGGTGGACTCATTACAAAAAAAATTGCCGTTCGAATCTACAAGATAGATTAGTGGAAAATGAATTTCTCTGTGAAAAAGCACCAATTTGGATTACACTCATCTCCCGATCGAGGGCACTTTTCACGCTTGGAAGATGAGTGTATTTGTTTATATACATTATTTTTATAATTAACAATTAATGACAGATAGTGATGCACCTCAAGACAAGAAAATCTTGATTCTTGCTCATATCGCTCGAAATTTCGAGAATATTTTTAACCAAGATTCTTGAACAGTCATATGTTTTTCTTGGTTTACTCGAGAATTCTTGCTTTTTTTCAACATGAAGTAGGGTGAATATGTTTAAGTAACCATGGTAACATATATATTAGCGCCATTTAATAATTTTTTCAAGATTCTTGAAAATGCTTGAAAATGACAAGAAAACATCGAGACAAGATCTTGGAAAGTCAAGATCTCGCTTGAATGCATCACTATATACGGATAACATTTTCTCACATTCATTTATATCCTAGAGACTTAGGAAAAATAAAAAACCCGGTACTTGTTCTTAAAAAAGTAGTTAAAAAAATGTAAAATCATGGAGAAAAAGGTGTTAAAATAACTTATTATAATAAAATCGTTCATTATTCCTTAAAATAAAAATCCGTGTTAATTTGAAATTATATTTACTTCTTTTAGAAAATATTATTGCTCAAATTTAAAATTCATAAATTTATCTTGTACTTTTACAGAACTCAGTTCACAGTCTGACAAAACTCCTTCAGATCAAGGAATTCCCCATATGAATGAGCCCCCTTCTCTCCAAAAACGTAGACGAGAAAAAAAATTTGAACTAGAACAAGGTAGGCAATTAATCAGAGGTTTCAAGTCTTGATTTTCTCTTAACTTCTGGTTTTATTTCTCTCTATTGGATAACATCAAATTTTACTCAACTCCCGCTTTATATCTTGCTTAGAATTTTCGCCTAGCTCGCCGGTAGACCCTGCCCGAAAATTGACATAATGTGGGACTTGAGTGTATGCATATTTTTCAATATTAAAAACCTTGATTATCATTTAATTTAAATTTCCTAAATTTTTCTTGTGTCTTTACAGAGGAAGAAGTTGGACCTTCAAATAAAAGATCTCAGCGCAGACGTTATATATCACCTGTCAGAATCAGACTACAAAAACTACCACAAGAACATGCACGGCATCCAAGATATTGGAATTATACAGAAATAAATCATCAATTACCACATATATTTCAACAAGTCGAATCTGAACGAGAATATCCACCAGGTAACTCTTTACAGTTGACCTTGAATAATTGCACACTTTCTATATACACTCATCTCCCGCTCGACGGCACCGCTTGGGGGTTAAGTGTCGTCGATCGGACGAAATTAAAATAGATCGAGCGAGCACTCTGACGGCACCACTCAGGATCGTATACATACAGGGTGTCTAAAAAGTCCCGAGACGGTTGGATATTTCCTCGGGTAAAATATTTTTCAAAAAAGTGAAGGTCATTCCTGAAGTAAATTTCAACAGGAAATGCAATGATGACCTTCATGACTTTTTGAAGGTCAACTTTGTTTTCTTAAATGCAAACCCCCTTTTTTTACATCTTTTTTTACCTATGACTTGGGTACATAATTAAACGTAGAATATTCCGCTCTACCCAGTGGGCAAAAAGACATTTTCATCCTGAGGACGTCCTAAAGGCATCCTTAGGACGTCTATGTCTATCCAACTGATGTCCTAAAGTCAACTTACGTCTAGAAAACGTCTTTAAGACATCAGATGTCTTTTGGACATCAATTGAACTGACATGGATGTTCTAAGGATGTCTTTAGGACGTCCTCAGGATGTTAATGTCTTTTTGCTCATTGGGTATCGATTCAGATGTAAAAAAAGGGGGTTTCCATTTAAAAAAACAAAGTTGATCTTGAAAAAGTCATGAAGGTCAACTTCTAGGTCAAAATTAAGGTCACCATTGAATTCCCCGTTGAAATTTACTTCAGGAATGACCTTCACTTTTTTGAAAAATATTTTACTAGAGGAAATATCCAACCGTCCCGGGACTTTGTAGACACCCTGTATATGTAGATTTAAAGATTCGCTAATTCCTATAATACGCAGGATACGCAGTACGCCACTGACTTCGAGGTCACTTCGAGCGGTAGGTATTGATTGGTCCATAGTTTCAGTTGGCCATAATCTCAATTGGCCACAACATCATTAAATTCGAAAACTCCGGTGTAGGTGGAAACTAGATGGCAATGCGCATTAGAAAAAATCTTAATGAAACAAACCAATTAAAACGCTGCTACTTTCGCCAACCTAACTCCCTTCTAGTCTTTACTTTAAACAGTGTTTATAAAATTTAGTAACTTATGGTAACTTTTAGTGATTTTGTGGCCAATTGAAATTATGGCCAACTGGAACTATGGACCAATCTATACCTACCACTTCGAGCGCTGGCACTTCAGTGTAGGGTGTCAAGAGACGGTTGGGGGGACGCAGAATCAGCCAAGCGTGAAAAGCGTCGTCGATGGGAGTACCTTCGATCAGCAGATGAGTGTAAAACACGCTCTTAATAAATAGCCAAGGCGCGGTCCCACGATTACAGAAAATGTAAAAAAGAAATTGATGAGAGTGAAAGGTACGGACAGATCGAATTGTCTCTTTCACTCTCATGAGTTTCTGTTTTACGCCGAAGTTTCTGTTTTACGCCAAAGTGCACAATTAAGGAAGCCCGAGGGTGACCGGCAATATTGCTATCTCATTCATTTAACAGAAAGTGGGCAAGGTTTAAAAATTATGCTGTTAGTCATTTTTTCGAATTCAATTAGTGTGAGGTAGGTGTCAATTCAGAGTGTTGTGCTGAGTATATATAAGGGTACGGTACAGTGGGCTTACTGCCTGAAGGTGCAGTCCTATGTCGGCAAAAAACGTCGGCGTAAAGCAGAAACTCATGAGAGTGACAGAGATACACATCTGTTTGTATCTCTCACTCTCATGAGTTTCTGCTTTACGCTGACGTTTTCTGCCGACATGGGACTGCACCTTGAGCACCTGGTTAGGCCCCCTCAGGAGGGCACTCCAGCCCAAATAATCCAACTAACTATCCAACTATCCTATTATCAAAGCAAACATCGAGTTTCCACTCTATCTATCTATGTATCACCATCTTAACGAGCCTACCTTTCTAAGCTTCTACTTCTTCATGCCACTTTGTGATTCGTACACTTAGTAGCCGGCCTTAGCAAGAGAAGGATGTAATCCGAAAATACGTGCAATGTTGAGAAAAGTTTGATGTTAGTTTAGTTAAACTCTCCGGTGTAACCCAGATTAATCCTAATTTGATCACAGTTTGTAGCAGGTTATACAGTCACAAATAACTGTTAAAAATTTGTAGGTAATGGTTTTTATCCCACCAAATATTTATTACTCTTTCCTTAGATTACATTTTTTTCCAGGCTTTACACCGCCAAGCAGTCCCTCTTCACAAGAGTCAACCAACGTACATAGAACTTCACCAAATAGATCACCATCAAGAAATAATTCTCAAAAACATCTCGAAATTCCAAGTCATAATGAAGATGGTAATGAGAAATTATGAATATATGTTATCTACCAACTTGTGATATTTATTTAAAATTAATTTTGTTTTAAATTGAACAAATAATAATTCATACGTTTTTATCCCTTTCGGTTGTTCGAAAAAAGATTTACAACATGGACCTCGTCCAACTTCCCCAGGACATTCTTCAAGTGACTCTAATGGTATTAACAATGGACCTTAATATTGTTTAAATATCCTCTCATGATTGTACAATAATTTCTATGAATGTTATTACAATAACTCAATTCTATATTGTTGTAAATTTCCTTTTACCATTTCTCTTTACCATGATTTCCCTTTACTACTTCCCTTTAAGGTAGTTGTGCCGAAATCGAACCTTTCTTAGGAATTGTCTAAAATTTTCAAAATATGTAGAAAATATTGTTATCTAACCATGCTCCAATTTTTAGCTTAATCGTGTGTTTCTAAAGGCAAATATTTTAAATTATGTTCAGTACTTTTTGCATGGGTCTCCTATAGCTAACATGGGCAATCGCCACATTATGAAGTCTAGTATGAAAACGAATCTTACCATTGTGCTAAAAAACTACAGATGTATAGTAAAATATCGTGTGAATTTTATGAAAAAAAATCAAAATTATTGTGCGTTTAGTATGAAAGATGTAATATTGAAAAGAATAATATTTCTGTTGTCGCGAGGCACATGATGGGGGTAGGCAGTCACGATGTGGCAACACTGAGATGAGATTTCGACGAATTTGACAATACTATTTTGAGGCTATAAGTGCATCACCACCATGTTTTCTGGGAATGAAATTGCAGTGTTGCCAATATCGTTGTCATACGAACTGTAACTGCGGATGTGTGTATACTGTATACGTATATAGGATGCTTCTATGTGATTATACAATCCCAGACAAAATTTTTGACCAATGGTTAGGAGTGAACATGCGATATCTTAGATCTATCTGAGCATAAACTTTTGAGTGTTTTTGCCGCGAGACAACTACTTTAAAAAATGCAGAGAATAAATGAAATAAAAAAGTGAACTAATAAAATAAATCACTTTAGCCCTTGTCTATTAAATAAAGTTTAGTATCGAAAGTTCTCTATTAGACTCATTTTTTAATTTGGCTTAAAAAAAACAAATGCTTGTGTTGCTATTCAGAGTTCTGAAATCTATAGTTCTATACAGAGTTCTCAAATCTATATCTAAACTTCAGTGAAATAAAAAATATTTGGATAGGTTTAATTAAAAGACTGATTAAAATGACAGTGGAAAGATTCGCACATTACCTCCAAAATCGTTGGAAACATGAAAATGGCGCGTGAAAGTAGGTCTGTACATTGGTTGCGAGAGAGCAGTAGAAGAGGATTAGAACTGTTAGCTCTGCAGTGTTGGGGACATGATCAAGTGGAAACGTTCGCTCTCGAGAAACAAATTGAACGTGGCTTTTGCATTTAGCGCCGCTATCGCTTCTTAGGTGAACTTCGGTTGGGACCATGAGCGCAAAGATATCTGAGGTATCTGAGCATGCGTAACACGCAATGTATAATTAGGTATTTCACGTTGTGACGTAATAGTAGAAAAATGGCCATACACTGGTGCATAAACAAAGATGATCAGTGTATACTTAAACATTAAAAGTACAAAGCAATGTCAAAAAAAGATTATTTAGAAGGATTTTCCGCGGATGTGAAGGCATTTTTAACATTGTTTTGCAGTTATGTTTAATTATATATTTATCTCATTTGTTTAGGCACCAGTGTATGGTCATTTTTGTACTATTACGTCACAACGTGAAATACCTAATGTCCTCGTTGTACATCGCGTGTTACGCATGCTCAGCATGCTTAGATATCTTTGCGCATGCTCAATGCTTTTTTTCTTATTTCGATACTTTTCGAGACAAATTCTAGACTTTTCGATATTCGACTTTGTTTAATTCGAGATTTCATGCCATGACTTTTTTATAATAGGATATATATACGGAAAGAATATTGGCACAGTAGACGCACCACCTATAGTGCAGCAGTTGTACTATAGGCTCGGTATGACTGCTCTCCTGATTTTGGGACAGGAAACGCATCGAAGCTGACCAAAGTAAGGGATAAGTATAGTTGGTATAGTGCTTGCGCGGCGGTAGGATGTCTGCTATACTAAATTGAGACAGGAGAAGCCCCAAACGCTAGGATGAATCTTATCCACTCGTTTGGGGCTTCTCCGGTCTCAATTTAGTATAGCAGACATCCTACCGCCGCGCAAGCACTATACCAACGCGATTTATATGGTTTTTCGATCATTTTCCGAATTTTCTTGCAAGCTAGTACTTGTAGAAAAAAAAGAAAGAAGAAATGAGATATACGCAAGAACATAAATTTTCTATCGCTTTTGATTTTCCCCAAGAAAATCACCTTGTTTACTTTTCAATATCATATTCGTAATCAGCACGTTAAAATACATAAGTACACAAAGTTTGAAGAAAATCGGAGGTTCATGAAATTGAATTCGGAATTATAACTACTAATTACGCCTGTGTGTTAATTAAACTGTTTTATTCAACTATTTTCCAGTCAGAATTTTTAACACAGGAAGATGTGCATACCAGTATGTGACAAAAAATTTATATTTACTTCAGGCCACAAAATAATGCTAGGAAAATACACTTACAATATTAAAATTTCTTATAAGTTTTTTTAGTTATATAAATGAACTCTATAGATATCAAGTCAATGTAATAGGTACCAACGGTCCGCAATTCGACAATCTTAATCTCACACTTTCAATTGCAGCTTTCGTTTCATTACTCGAACTGCTGAATTCGTTTTGTGCACAAGCGAAAAGTCCAGCATAGTACCTGAAAGTAAAAATTTATTAAAATATCATGATATTTAAACTTCTCATTTTTTAAGCAAAACATTTTAAAATGTAACTAAATCATTTAACTTTACAGAAAAAAGTTCCAACTAGCGCGAGAGCAAATGAGTAATAGGTACATATTTCTTTGACAAGTTACAAAAGTAGGAAATTCCCGAAGAGTGTGAAGTTGGCGTCACAAGCTGAAGGCTCGTGACGTCTTCACACGGAGAAAAATGAAAATTTCGGTTTCGGAAAGACTGCTAAATAATTTTAAAAAGTGCTATTCAATTGGGAAAGAATGCACGAATATAGGTTCCGTTTCTAGATATTTTAGTAGCCATAAAAAATTAAAATGACTCCTAAAATATTGATAAATATTTCATGTGCTAACGGCATTAAGTGCCATTAAATGTAAAAGTTTTATACATTTTATTAAACAAAGTAGTACTGAATATGTCTTACGATTGTATTCAGTTACAAAATGTAATCGTAAAGCAAAGTTTTGTACTCGTTTTAAGAAAATGCATTTATAGTTTTTGGACATGAAAGTAAACTCACATTATCATGTGAAGTTAGAATGAGATTGGTAAAAAAATACGTCAGAGTAGAAATTGTATAATGCACTGTAGAGTTTCTAAGTATCATTTTGCGCACGTTTCAAAACGTCTAGTAGTCAGTCCTATACTTCCAGAAAACAATACATAAGCTAATGTACCTCAATATTCATTCACGTGTTTACTACATTGGACGTTTTGAATCCGATTCTCATAATCCTCTGTAGGTACATGGAAAGCCACCCGACTGCTGCCTCGGAGACCCGCGTTCGATTCCCGCCAGCGCTTCGTTTTCTTCTAACCCGATTTTTCTGTTTAAGCTTTATAAAAATATTAAGTTTAAGATTACACATGTATGTAATTTCTAATTACGAGACCGATCGCGCGCTTGAGCGCGCGTGTTTCGTACTTAAATTGTTTGAGGTTGGTACGCTTATGTACGTCATTAGGCTTTCTGCTCACTTCATGCGTAACCAAGCGTTACGCACGAAGTTAGCTGAAATGCATGTCCTTTTTAGAATAGGATATTGGGTTTCCAAGTTTCATAGAATGTGTTTTAGGCTGTTTGAAGGCCAAGTCCTTCAAAGCTTGTGACACGCGTTTGATTCTTTTTTTGCTATTTCAAATAAAACTGTTTGAGTGTAGTATGGGACTGACTACTAGACTAAACCGGAACAGAGTCCAGTGCGGCTACCGATATACCCTATTAACCCGATATACCCTATTTGACCTTTGATTGAAATATTTGCGTATGAATCATTTATTAAATTTTCATCCTGGATCTGAAAAGGTATGTGAAATATACTTTCAGCTCGCTTGCTTTCATTTGTTTACATTTACGGCTTTTGATTAGCAAGAAAGACAGAAAACCAATACTTTGCCGGCCCTGAGCCGGAGAGCCCCGAAGCGTACCTTAAGAGTAACCTAACTCGAACCTTACGCTATTCACCAGTGGCAAAACGTGAAGGGTTTGGAGAAGGGATAGAAATGCAAGGACAGGACGCAAGAACCTCACGTTGGAAATCTCTGTATTATACAGGTTGTTACAAAAGTCTCGGGACAGCTGGATATTTCCTTAGGTCAAATATTTTTCCAGGAGGTAAAGGTAATTTCGGAAGTAACATTCAACGAGGAATTCATTGATGACCTTCATTTTGACATAGAGGATGACTTTCAAAGGTTTTTCAAGGTCAACTTTGTTTGTTTAAATGGAATTCTACGTTCAAGTAAGTACCCAAGTCATAGATAAATTGTAAACTTTAAGGTAATTCTAAGGTCATTAGAAATTATCAAGGCTTTTAGGGAAATCAAGGTCACTCTGGAGGTAACTTTCAGCTAATAATTCAATGGTGACCTTGAATTAGATCTTCACAATGATCTTCACGGGTTTTTCATAGTCCTTTTTATTTTTTTTAATAAAAACCCGTTGTTTTACATCGGAAATCGATAGAACGGGACATTTTACGATCAAATATGTACCAAAGTCAAAGTAACATCGTAAATATTGAAGGTCAATTAAAAGTCATTTGAACTTAAGAAGGTTATTAAGGATGTTAAAGTCATTCTTGAAGTAGCTTTCAACTAGGACTTAAATGGTCATCTCTACGTTGATATTGACGTCTTCTCACAAGTCTCCCAAACGACTTCTTTTTCCCAATAAAATTTTCTAAGTAGACGCAAATATGTCAAAACTGCAACATGTCTTCCCAGTGACATCTATCGTCCAAGAAAATGTTTTCAGTAATTGTAAAAATGAAATAAATGTTGAAAAGATCCTTGAAGGTCATCATCAAGGTCAAAGTGAATGTCACCATTGAATCCCTCTTTGAAAGTTACTTCAAGAATGACGTTGACCTCCCGGAAAACCTTGTTGGGTTCAAATGACCTTTGTGTGACCTGCAAAAGTTAATATGTACCTTTGACTTTGGTACATATTTGAGTGTAAAATTTCCCGCTCTATTGATTTTTGGTTTTAAAAGAGGGTTTCCATTTTCAAATGACCTTTGATTGACCTTTAATATTTACAATGTACCTTTGACTTTGGTACATATTTGATCGTAAAATTTTCCGCTGTATGGATTCCCGAGGTTAAACAGTGGGTTTCTATTTAAAAAAATAAAATTGTCCTTAAAAAACCAAGAAGCTCACCATCAAGGTCAATGTGAAGGTCACAATTTAATTCTTCGTTGAAAGTTACTTCTAGAGTGACCTTGATTTCCCTGAAAGCCTGTTAATTTCTAATGACCTTAGAATGACCTTGAAGGTTACAATTTACCTATGACTTGGGTACATACTTGAACGTAGAATTTCACGCTCTATCGATTGCCGATATAAAAAAAATTTTTAAATTAAAAATTTTAGTTTTTTTAAATTAACTGGAAAAAATTAAAATTAAAGAAACTTACTTGCATTGTTTTGGTGTATACACATGAGGAATACTTAGCAGTACAAAGAAATTCGTTACTTCTTCCTCTGGTTTTTCAAGTTTCTCATAACAGTTTTCCAAACCTTTAAAAGTGCCGGCAGGGTCCCTAAATGCCAATTCACCTAAATAAAAGAAAGTTAAATCTACTTAATTGCCTATATACTATGAAAAATAATTTGAAGAAAAGGTTCTAAATTGATGGTGTTTATGTTAATCATAATCTAAATAATGGAAGTAAGTCCTTGAATAAAATGTAAATTAATTGTTAAATTGTAATTTTATAATTAAATTAAAATAGATATTTTTTAACAATTTCTTATTACCTCTCTTAAAATTGTTTAATACACCTTGAAATACCACAAGAAACCTTCGAATTTTATTTAATTTTTAGAATCTGTCGAAATAATATAAATTTTTGCAAAAAAATTTAGACTTGATTCTTTTCAAATATTTTGTAATCCCTGGAAATTGTTGTAAATGCCTTCACATTTTTCAAAGCTGCTTGTAATTCCAAAAATCCCTTGAAATATTTTGTAATTTCTTCGCATTATTTTAAATTCTTTGTAACTCTTTGAAATCACGTTAAATCTTTTATTTTTGATATCCCTCGAAATTATTTGTAATCTCGTAAAATTTGTTAAAACTTTTTTTGAAAAACAAAAATTTTTAATTCATTGACATTCTATGAAATCTATTAACTTTGTCTTTAAAATCACTTAGATGAAAATCTAAAAAATACTTTTAAATTCTTTATTGTTTCTCCAAATCGATAAAAATTCTTCTTATATCCCTGGAAATGTTTTAAAATTCTATAAAAACTTTCTAAAAATCGTGAAATATTTTGAAATCACTTCGAATCCCCTGAAATTTGTTGAAATTTGGAATGTGAAATCTATTCATTATTAATTAATTAATTTTTTCAATCCATTGTAATTCTTAGAAATCTCTTGAAATCTTTTTTAATTTTTTTTCAATTCTTTAAAATATATTCAGATTTTTATGATCTCTTAGAATTCGTAAACATTCTTAGAATTTATAAATTTAAAGAATTTTAAATTTTCGGATTCATAGAAATAGAAAATATTAAATAAATTAAATTAAATTTTAAAAAATGTATTTTTTTTTAATTTTTAAATTCGCCAAAATAAGATTACAAAATTCCTTGGAATTTTTTATTACTTTTGAAAATTAAAAAAAAAATTTTTTTCAGTTACTCACCCATAAGCATTTTATCACAAAAAGCTTGTACTGCAGTTTGGGCCATGATTCGTTTAGCCTTCAAATTTATTTTGTTCACATCACTAAAGCAAATCTGAATAGAATCAATAATTTTTTCAAATGAGGATTGTAAAGTATAATTTGAGTAGCAATGTTTCTGCATGCAATTGACTATTTCCTCGGGAAATGCTTTCGAGCTTGAAAAGTCTTTCTTTACACTACAAGACAAAAATAAGTCAAAAACATGTAAATTGGCATGTTCGGTGGTTTTTCTTAAATTAATTCCTTTTGATTCACAAATTCGTATTAATTCAGGAATGGTGAAGTTGAATCTTCCTTTTTCGATATCAAGTACTGCGGATTCTTTATCTACCATCAAACCAATAGAACAGTGTTTTTAGAAGTATTTCATTAATTAATTGTCATTAACTCATTATTAATATAAATACCTAGAGTTGTATTATTTTCATCTTGACATCCTGTGAATGCTTTTCTATTTTTTATCCAAGTTTCGTACATCTTTATTGATGAGTTTTTGCACCACTTAATAACATCTTCTTGGCAGCCCCAAATTTTTGACAGCATTCTATTAACAAAAAAAAAACAATTTTATTTCAGAAAAATAAACCACTTATTGGAAAACGAAAATAATAATAACAGTAATATTAATAATAATAATAATAATAATAATAAAATATTCTGATCCGTGCTGTAACCCACAGCCGATAATGCAGATTATCGGTAAGGTAGATGTCTATTAGTTTTCAAGTCTCCGTGGGTATGAATATTATTTGACTTAAAAATCATCTAAGTTACCGAGGATGAATAAAAACGTCTCGAGTCTAGATTGTCGACTGTGGTTAACATCTTATCGAAAACCTGCAGTATCGGACTTTCTATACCACTCAAAATTTATTTTAAAGTAATATAAAAGCGTTTCAACAATTTAAACAACTTGAAATCATACTTTATTTTAACAAGATAATGTTATAGAAAAAAATTTTGTTTACTGAATAATTTATTCAGCCTGCATTAAAATTACATGATTTCTTACTTATGTAAGTACAAATTCAGTAAAAAAGCTTAAGCAAAAAAAGGTGGGCTTTTCAGAAAATCGACTTTGCAAATTTTCATTTGTTCACTTACTTGCATTCTTTGGGTGTATGATCATGCTTTAAATACAGAAAAATATGAAACTCGGAAAGATGTCGATTTACTGTTATATTATTTATAGAAGGGAAGCAATTTCTATTATTGTTAATTATTTCCACACAATCGTTGTCTGTAGTCCTTATAAGTGAATCTGTAATGAAATTATACTTATGTGATTAGCATGTTGAAGATTTTAAATAAATAACACTGCAGTTTTTTTTACCTAATTCTAAGTAGAAACATATTTGGTTGGCAGCTGATCTAGCTAGAAATGTTTTTTCTTCATTTTTAATATGAAAATCATCCTCGAAACAATGCGCGAAAGTGTCGATCACATTCTCAAAAATCTTGACAAATTTTGATTTTTCGAAACATCTTGGTTTTAGTATAGCAGCAGATGGAAGACTCTTAAAAGAATCTGTATTAATTTCTGGTATGCTTGCATCCCACAATTTTTTCGATGTGTTTGACAATTCTCTACTGAATTCATTGTTCAAGTTTTTGAGAACTTCACTAATATTATCAACTTTTGACTCACATTTTTCCTTCAATTGGAGGATTGAGAAATTGAGATTCATTCCTTTTTCGTGATTATTATAAGATACATTTTGCGATCGAATGGAAACAGCAAAATCTGTGAGTTAAAAAAAATATATATAAAAAACATACGAACAATAAAACCAATAATATAAAACCCGAAAAAATAAGTCCCAAAAATAGAAGACCTAAGTATAAGTTCAAAAATATAAGAGTCTAAAATTAAGTTCGAAAATATCAAATTTATAAACATAATTTATAAATATGACTCCCGAAAATTTAAGTCGCAAAAATATAAGGACTAAAAAGATTATAAAGGATTTTAAGGACCAAAAATAGTATAAGGCCCCGAAATAAGCACCTAAAATATTAGTTCGAAAATGGAGATAAATATGATGTTAAAAAAATTAAATGATCGAATGTTATAAATGCACTAACATATTAAAAAATCAGAATACTCACAGAAAATTAATAATAACACAAAAGTCTTCACGTTTTCCATTCTCTAGATTTTTCGTTCACTTCAAATAATTATAATAAGCACTAGTCATATTTCACGAAAATAATAATTTTGTTAATACTTGTGAGTCATATTTAAAAAATTTTATAATAACAAAAACAAAATAAATTATAATTAAAAACTAAAATAAATACAAGTTTTTGATTTTGAAAAAATGCAAGAATATATGTGTAGAAATTATTAGTAAAGTTTTAACGTCAAGAACCTGCAAGTCTTGAAACTAACTGATTATGAATTAAGACTCGGATATGTAGATGTTTCTCGCATTCATTTCCTGAATTACAATTAAAACCGCCTTATCTTAGGTCAAAGAAGGAATTAACCCGAGGCGTAAGTGAATATTCAAGTACATATTTATTTAAATTTAGATTTTCATCTTTCTTTGTTTTTGTTTTGCAAAATTGGATTCCAATAGATTTTAATTTCATACTGGTCTAATATTTTTAATTATTTTACATTATATTATATTATAACGCATACATGCCATTGAAGAGAAGGAAAATTTCGATTCCTGTATGCTTTTAGTAATCATCGGAAAATTTGCTCCTTTTCGACTTTTTTGAAAAGCCTAAAAGTTTACTCTTTTAAATGTAAACATTTTTCTTTAAGAGAACTAGAATTTGAGGGCTTTTTGGACAGCTGGCAAGTCGCCAACTGGCGGCACCATCAGTCGATAATTTATCAGCTGTTGGTAGGTTACCGTTTGTCGGTAAGTTACTAACTTGTGGCGTTCGCTTCCATATTGTTTGTTTGCTAAAGAGGAAAATTCTATAATTTCTACGTACAAATTGTGTCGTTAATTCTACGAAGCTTTTGGCCTTCCATGTCACCAAACTTTTTGGCTAATCATAATAAAATTTATAATAGGCAGCCGTAATTTTATAGCTGCCCTTTCTTTCAGCTTATCTGAAGAGACTAATGAGTCATTCTTCAGGGAAGATTTCCAGTATGGAAGCATTTCTGCTGGGGGTTTTGGGTTTGTGCAGCTTTCGTTTCGGAACGACCTACGCGTTCAGACCTCTGCCCGTTTGCGAGATTCGTAATACATTTTCCCAGCAAGTCAACGTAAATAATATCTGTACCCTGGCGGAAGGTTCGGATAGAAAAAATGTATCCTTTTGAATCAATTTCATTCCGGAATTTGTATCCGAAGCAAACAGTTTCATTCCGATCTAAACCGAAGTCCGATCAAAGATTCCTATCCTAATCAATCCGAGGTTGATCTAAGGATTCCTATCCGATTTAATCCAAAATGAAAAAGAGGATTCTAATCCGACCTAATTCCAGGTCTATCCTCGATTTCTATCCGACTGAATCCGAAGTCATCCAAAATTTCTATCCGACTGAATCCGAAGTCATCCAAAATTTCTATCCGACTGAATCCGAGGTTAAAGGAAGAATTTTAATCCCAATGAAACCGATGTAATCCGAAGTCAAAGAAAGGATTTCAATTCGAATGAATCAGCTCTAATCCGAGGTTTAAGGGAGGGTTTCAATCCGAATGAATCCGATCTAATCCGAGATCGAAGCAAGGATTCCAATCTAAAGTGAAGGATGCTGTTCAGTGACATATTTGCACTTACATTTTTTTAAATATAAATTTTATTTTTAAGTGATAAGTCACAACTTTTTTGGATTCATTCGGATTGGAAAGGATAGAAAATAAGTTCGGATTGGTTTCGGATTAATTCGGATTAAAGCTACGGATTTGAAGGATTGAAAGTAGTTCGGATTGATTTCGGATTAATTCGGATTGAGGGCACGGATTGAAAAGGATTGAGCGGTAACTTCAGTTTAGAATTACGGATCGAAAAAGATTAAAATTCGTTCGGATTGATTCGGATTGGGATAACGGATTAAAAAGTGTGTACCGATTGAATATCGGATTAATTCGGACTGAAATTTTTTATGGTTACGGATTGAAAATGGTTGAAAGTATTTCGGAATTTTCTCGGATTCATTCGGATTGAAACTTTATTCGGATTAAAATCGGATTCATTCGGTTTGGTATCTGATTCATTTGGTTTAAAGTCGGATTCATTTGGATTCAACTATGTAGAGACTGACGAATTGGAAAGGATTAAAAAGGATTAAAAAATCTTTTTTGATGAGGCTCGGATTCATTCGGATTGACCGTTCGGATTGAAATGTGAGATCGGTTTAGTTTCGGATTCAATCGGATTAGACGTACGAATTGAAGTGTGTTCGGATTCATTTGGATTAGAAGTTCGCATTAAAAAGTGTATTCGGATAGATTTCGGACTCATTCGGATTAGGGACCACGGATTAAAAATGATTAAAAGGTAAGCTTCGGATTCATTCGGATTGAATTTGGAAATGAGACACAGATTAAAAAGGATTAAAAACATCCTTCGGATTAGATCGGAATGCAACTGTTTGGTTCGGACACAAATTCCGGAATGATTCGGAAATTTTCGGATTGGTTCGGAATGAATTTCAATCCGAAATTCATTCCGGATTGAATCCGCTAGGGTATTTATCTAAAACTCATTTCAGTGTACAATAAACTTGCAGTGTTTAATAATCTGCGTTTATTGGTTTAACCTGACCCACTATTACACTAAAATTGGTGACCCCGACGTGATCTGAACCAGTGCTCTTAAACGATGCTGCCTGAGTGCGCAAAACGTGTTGGCTTCCTGCTGGAGAAATTCTGCAATTTACTGTAAGATGGCGTGCGATTCAAAATCAAATTAAATGGACCAATGGAAGAATTTCTCCAACTGTAAGCCAAAACAATGCGCGCGCAAGCAGCCCCGTTTGAGAGCACTGATCCGAACAGGCAAGTGAATAAATGTGAAGTGCTAATAGTGTGGATAATCCCTAGTTCGACTTTTTGAGTGTCGAGATACAGAATTTCAAGATGTCAGCAAATAACGCTGCAACCGGTGCTCCTGCGCCAAAGAACGCCGGTTTTTAATATATAAACACCTAGACAATTTCGCGCATCTGTGTTCTTATAAATAAACAGACTTTTTTTATATTATAAATAAATAGCCTATCGGGCAACTTGAAGATATTCTAGTGCTCCCACCCGACACCGATAAATATAACGTTATTAAAAAAAAAATGATCGAGAAATTCACTGAATCGTACAGTTCGCGAGTTCGCAAACTGATGTAAGGTAAACAAATGGGCGACCGCAAGCCATCGAGGAATAAAATTCATCCTGGAAATTTAGAAAACACGTCTACCAACGCAAATTCAAACTGTGATGGCAGCTTCCAGCGAGACCGCGGTTAATCGAATCCTGAAGCTTGCCTATACGGTTCAATAGGTTAGCCTCAGCAAGCAGGTGAATGCCGTCAGTGATTTCACAGGACTTGCCGAGCAAATTCAGAAATTAACTCTCCAAGTGAACGCACTGACTCAGAATCGCAGTCGTTTACACTCTCGAAGAGGATCAACAAAATATCAAAACCAAAACCGTTCTTCGACTCCAGCACCGGTCCGCGACAATTCGACGAAAGATAAACTACATATGTTATGATCACCGTAGATTCAAGGAGCGTGCAAATAAGCGCCGCCGTGGTTGCACTTAGTCGAGATACAATGCACGCCGTTAATAAATTTAGCAAGCATTGACGGGTTGCCCTATAGCCGATTTTGTATTGTAATATTATTATTTTTGGGTAGTTAAGGGAGAATAATAATAATATACCTTCGGCACTAAATTTCAGGATTTGTAAGATAAGATATTTTGCCTGGGCACCAGATCTTTCTTGAATCAGTAAAACGAAATAAAAAATTATTTAAAGATAAGAAACATTTAGAGCTTTCTTAGCCAATCGATTAAGAGAGAGAGAGAGAGGTGCATCAAACAGCAAATTTTAATAATCAGGGCTTTCTTGGCCAACCGATTAAAGAATTGAATTATGACTTTCTTGGTCAACATATTCAATTGAGATAAGATAAGATAATTTAAGAAAAGAGAGATGTTATTTCTGAAGTCAAGTGAACCGGGATTTTACCTTCGGCTAGCAAGGCTTAACGTATTTAGATGGGAGGAAGGGGGGGGGGGTAGTTCTCTTAAATTCGCTATAGATTTCTTACTTTTAATGAATAATCATTCAGATAAATTCATATTAAAAGAATTCACAAGGGGTTTATTCAAATAATCGGAATTGAGACAAATCAAAGTTAGAGTTTCATTAACAAACAAATCAGTTCTCAGAAAATTTATTAAACATAATGAAATCGATATTTTCTAAATTTATAAGAAAATAATCTAAATAATAAAAATCAACAATTAAAACTAATGCTCAATCCGAGACATTCCATGACTCAAAAGAAAAATAAGAAACTAATTGAAAATATAGTTTATGTTCGAAAATCATCAAGAAAAGTGATTCAGCGAATCACAAACTTGGTGAAAAATCAATGAAAGTTGGGACTAACATTTCAGATAATTTGAAAGAAACGTCATCAATAAAGGGCCAAAATCAGAAAATCCAGATATACAAATAATCTCAACAATAAAGATAATAACTCACAAAATTATACACTTTTGCAAGAATAAATAAATCAAAATCAAGTAGAAGGATGATAACTCTGTGTTCACGTGCTGGATAAAAGAAATATTCAGCAAAATCAGTTCACAAAGCATAAAGATAATTGGCCACGTGAAAAGAGGTTCTACCGCAAAGAAACAGAAAAACTTTACCAGCCGAATCGTTGTATTCGATATCATTGATTAATACTCATAAGGTTGAAAAGTGCAACTATGAAATTTTTGCAGCAAACGGTTCAAAAAAAGAAACGAACGAAAAGGGGACCGGGTGGGTCTCTTAACATAAAGAATCGAGTGGGGAACTCCTTCGTCGACTCATATAAACATATAAGAAATAACTTAGCCCACGGCTAAATAGAGAATTTTCAATTATTATCACGCGCATAGAAATTCGCGGAACTTGACCGTTAACAAGTTAAACTAGCAGTTGCAAGTAGCAAACTACAACGGTAAATCTTTCAATCTATAAACATAAAAGATAACTCAATGATCAAAGAACAAAATAAACAAAGAGAGGAATCAATAATGTGCGCTAATAACGTGCGCTAGAACAATTTTTTTCTCAAAAAATTCCGAAGCTGATAAAAATTTGTTTATATAATTGCTGTTAACGATTAAAATTGTTTATTTTTATGTAAACTTCATGAAGCTTTAAAAATTAGTCCTTTACTGTTAATTATATTAAAAAAACCAAGTTTAATTATTTATTGTCTTGCAGGAATCCAGTTAAAAATCGGTTTCTGTCTATAAATGTTTCATATTTGGTGCGAATAAATTGACGAATCACTGTCAATCCCCATGAATCCATTTTCACCCACTTATTTGTTTGTAACAAATTCAATAATTTTTTTATAATTTCTAAGCTATTGGACAACTTTCCTAGATAGTTGCTTCATTGATTCTAAGTATTTGGGATTGAATACAAGTATTTCTCGAAACTCGGTACTCAAAAAACTAATTTTTTTTTTCATTTTTGTTATTAAATAAACAAAAATAAAATTTTTTTTTCAAAATAACAGGCGCGGAGGGGAACCGAAGGTGCAAGAGGTGTAGTGGCCCACTGGAAACGGAAGGTATCCAGGTACTTGGCGCTGAAACGGGAATCGCCCAAGAAATCAGCTGCAAAGTTAGATCCTACAGGACGTACAAATGTGCAAATTCATATGCTTGTTAAGATACTGGGTGAGTTACCAACTGTACAAGGGAAAAAAAAGTATGGTTGGGCCAACCATATAAATGGATAAATATGGCGCATCCATATTAAATGGTTGTAGCAAACATATAATAGTTGCAGCAACAGGAGATAATGGTTGCTGCAACCATTTACTATTGATGCGCCATATTTATCCATTTATATGGTTGGCCCAACCATGCCTTTTTTCCGTGTAGGTTACATAACGATTTTAGAAAAATTATCAAGAATTGATCACTTAGTATAAATCTTATTCTTATTTGGTCGGTAAATGACTGGGAACTTCTAAAAGAAGTGTCATATTCTGCTGTGTACAACATTTTATTTTTAAAAGATTATAAAAAATGCAGTTTTCTATGGAAACTCATAAAAAAATGATTAAAAAATGAGATAATTCAATAATTGAAAGTTGAAAACACATTACTAGTTCTATTTTCACTAAGAATTAATAGCATCGCCTGACATTGGTTCAGTTTCGCATACGTTTTTCTGAAGTTCATTAAATATGGATTCAATTTGGTTTGCAATTCTTGGTTGACATAGTCCCTTCAAAACTTTTTTCCCGCAATCCAATATTTTTGTTTTGGCCCTGAAATTATAAACATATAAAATATTTTTAAATCCTTAATTTATATTAGAATATGAAAATGATATAATTTCAATTTTATAGATATTATTTTATTTTATTTGATAACTGCACAAATCTGAAATGAATGTTTAAGATTTTAACTGATCACCTGCATGACTGACCGTCACCAAAGAACACATCTCGGATTGTTTTTTGAGTGTCCGTTAATTGTCTTGTACATTTTTTAAGGTCATCCCATTTTACTTCATCATTTGAGCAAACATCATCTGATAAGAACGCAAGAATTCCAACTAAAAGGCACAGTAGTCTTAAAGCCATGTAAGACTTACCCGATCCCTATCTTACCGACATTTTTTTCTCTGCAACGCTACGTCCATATTTATTGAAATATCAAGTTGAAAGTTTCTAAAATTGAAGCTAAAGCATTAAGGTACGTTTATCTGATTCTAAATATTGACATTTATAAAAAAATGTCCTAAAAACGTCTTTGAAACATTGGACGTTTTTTGGCCTGACATAGGACGCTTTTAGGACGTTCTAAAAACTTCTTTCAATTTTTTGCCCACTGGGAAATCAATTGGATACTTCAATAAATTTTGAAGAAACGTTACAGAGAATAAAATGTTGGTAAGGTAGGGATCGGATAAGTAATGCATGGCCTTAAGTGACAGTGTGAACTTCTCTTTGACCTATTATTTAGGCTTTGTTCATTAAATTTATTTCTTACCGAATTTTATGTAGCCATAGCAATATATTCGTTTCAATTTAGATTTTACGGTTTGCTTTTCTTCATCGGTGAAATTTTCATCTTCATTCATACAAGTTTTGGTGATGTTCATCGTCAAAGAATATAATATATCTACATCTAAATGTGAATTACAAAATCCTTCTGGCACACCTTCGAACGTATTCGGAATCTCGTTTAAATGGTATTCCTTTATTACTTTCAAGGTAGCATGCAGGAAAAATAGTTTAAACTTTGATATATCGTTCAATTTGATAGAGTCATTTTGTACTTTGGCAATGCATTCCTCCTGTAAAATAACTGATGCATTGCTTAATAGTTGACTTGAGTTGGGTTCCATTTCAAGGGCACCATGTACCAACTTCCCAATAACTGTGAACAATTATTATTTGCATAATAAATAATGAGAATTTAAAAATAATAATTTGAAAATTATTCACCATTTGGAAACAAGTTACCGATGGTGATTAAGTTACCACCTGATGGTAATAACAGTTTGAAAGTTATTCACAGTTGGTAAGCTATCGTTGTTAGTAAGTTAATGACTGTTAATAAGTTACCTACTATTGATAAGCTGTCAGTAGCTGATATTGAAAAAATACTAATCTAACTTTTTGTATCAATATTTTTAGATAATCTGTAAATTCCTTGAATTCTTTTGAATAACTGTATAGAATCGTGAGTTTCATAATACAGTAACTTAAGTTCAAAGCAGAAATGGACTCACCAAATAGTGCAGCAACGAAAATAAAATTCTTCATTTTAGATCTTAGTATTTTTCCAATGAAACATATATTATTATATTATTTTATTATTATTTCCACCACAATATATGTTTTTAATTCGTGTATTGAAGACGAGGATATAATCAAGAACTATACCAGAAGAAACTGGGTGGATAATATGATGATTCTCTGATTTTATAACAAGCTAAGAAAAATGCTATTAATGTTGATTGTTTTATTCCAGTTTGATAATTTATTAGATAGGAAATCCATGAGTCACTTTTCGAGAAATATTTGTGACTTGAATGCAATTTTTTTAGCATCATGTGTATAATCTCATTTTGTTAAATAAGAGCAATTGAGCAACTTCTGCCATATAATCAGTAAGATTTTTTAATTAAAAAGATTTCATTATTATTATGAATCTTCTAAGAAAATAATGATACTGTGGAGTTACACCACCCAGACGTATGGAAAAATAGGTACAGAAACAAAAACTTGTTAAGTTTGTCGCACGCCAACGTGCTTAATTATAATTCTCTTCGTTTTGTCGCTATGTTGTTTCAAAATAATAAACCAAGGCATCTGATTGGTAGTTCCAAGGCAAGCGTCTGGACTCTCAATCGAGTATTCCATTGGAGCTCACCCGCATTACTCTCCGCCAACCAAATCATTATCTTTAGCGACGCTCTTGGCCGGAGAATTCCCTGAACATCCATGCGAGGTCGGGCTCACGATTGGCTCGCGCAGACTTTCGTCTCAACCAATCGTGGAGCTCGATTTCCCCCACTGGTGTGATGGTTCCCCGGCCGAAGGCTATAAGACGCGCTGCTTTCCACAGCTCGTCCTCTTTACTCCTCGAGACTCGAGGCTTACCACATCGAATCCCTGCTCGACGAAGCCCAAACGCCGCCTTGCACCATTGGATGTCCTTTTC
>UCOK01011553.1:0-21335 GCA_900474325.1 Synergus umbraculus
GGTTAATCTTTAATTGCTAATTACTCGTTAATTATGCATTTAATCAAATTTTTTTATTGATCATTTTCGATTCAGTTTTTCACGAGGAATTAGAAAATATAAATATGTTTTTTGAATACTGGGACACCCTGTATATTTATTTGTATTTATAATTATAATTTATTTATATATTTATATTTATAATTGCAGCAATTAAAAATAGAATCACCTCGACTATTGTTTTTTCGTTTTTTATATTATATAAACAAATAGTCTCATATTTTTCATTTCGCTGTGATATGCAAAATTTTTAACAACTGGAATAGAATAAATTGAAAATTTTTACAAATCTTTCAATTCATAAACCATTTCTTAAAAAATAATGAAATTTTCAGGTAATGAAAATGATTACGTAAATTTTGCATATAGCCTTTAATTAAAAAAATTATTTTTTTTTTAATATAAGATATATACAATTGTTTTAAATAAATAGCATTTATATAAATATAAATTTATATTTATATAAATAGCATTTATTTGTATTTATAATTATAATTTATATATATATATTAATATTCTGCATCTGAAAAAGCATAAAATCAAAATTATCGCATAAACTAAGAATCGTGCGAATCATTAAATTCGACAGTTTTTTCCAGAGAAAATTTCCCTCTAAGAACGGTTGGTTCCTGTTGAAGTTATTATTTGAAGACTTTGGGTCATTGAGTTTGTCTAAAATTTAGAAATTATTTAGCTTACCATAAAGGTGAAAGACATGTGGCTATCATAAAAATTAATGCTACAATATGGTACACGAATTAAAGAATTTCATAATAGAAAACCAAGTTGCAGTTGAACGCCACTTCAAACAAATAAGGAACATGATGAATGATGGATCTTTTTCACACTATTCGATGAAAGTAGAAGCAGGAAACTTCTTGTTCGATGCGTTGGGCATAAACAGAAAAGGGAGGTATCATGACGAAAGTGATCACAATACTAACAACCCGAAAATGAACAAATAATAAGACAAAAATATGTATGTATGTATTGTGACGTGCTATATTTTATACCACGCACATTTTCACATTCTAACCTAAATTTCACTTATTTGCGATAAACTCCTAGCACAGATTGTTTGGTTGTTTGCACACAACCTGTCAGCTAATTGGAGTACATGAGCTCTCTAATAATCAGCTGACCATCAAGCAACAATCCTGAACCCTGGAAAACTCACTCACTCACTCAAAACTATAACTTATATTTGTCACACCTTTTATGTTTCATATTAACTCTGAGCCATGGGGGGCTCAGAGTCACAGTCACACACAAACACGCTCTTACACTGACGTCCAATCCGCATCGGATAGACATGAAGAGGATCCTGGTCAAGGTGCACTGATGTGATTCCCGTGCACGATAACGACCAGGAAGATGACAGCGTAATCAGCCGGTGGCCTGCAATTGGTCCACCTAGCGCGATCTCTGGGCCCGGCGAGTCAACGGGGATTATCGGTCGTCGGTTTTCGTTACGTCGTTACTATTAGGGAATTAACATAACTTACGGTCTCGTGGCGCTGCCTGTTTCCACACACGCCAAGAGACAGGAAGAGGGAGATTACTCGGTCACTCTGTGCTCGAAGTCCGTGGCGTTATAACGCAATTTTGTTTGCTGCCTTTTTGGCAAGTCTTTTTGAGTTGGTTATTCTTGTGTATTTGAGATTACCCTGGGTGTGGTGAAGGAACCACCCAGTGATTTGAATTACTGTGGATTCGGCCTATTGAGCCTACGTTTATTGGATTATTGGATTTTGGAGATTTATAAAATGCCGAACTTGACCAGAGAGCAAGTTCGAGGAAGGCGCGTGATTTGCCACGCCTTTGTGGGCACAGGTAACGATCTCTTTTCTCTCTCTTCCATTGTGATTATTTTATGATTCGTAAATTGTGTCGCTTTTTGAGTAACGCTGTACATTGACGAACAGTGGTTCGTCAATCGTTCTATTAGTTTGCTCCAATCGCTATAGCTAATTCATTGAAAGTGTGACGTAATAACTACCTTCTTTGTTTAATAAATTTTGTTTATTGTTTCTTTTGTAAATTCGGTTTCTCAGTGAATATTCCCTTTCCCCACCCTCTCTGCGGTACTGTGCTAGCATAGGGTTATGTAGCATAAATTCACTTTAACTTTAAAAACTACTTCTGCTTGTTTTGGAGCAAAACAAGCTGGCGTTCAAATGGCTTAATTAATTAAAATCAGTATTAAAAAATTAAAAATATTATATATCATTAAATTCACCAATATAACAATTTAATTCAAAGGTTAGAGTATGTATTTATGTATGTATGTGGTCCATTCCAAATAAAAGAGAACTTTTGGCTACTACGAATGTTGAGATGGCAATGATCGATTTTGGGTTCGAAACTAATTTTTTTCTATTGTCTGAGGTGTCAAATGTACGAAAATCATAGTGGTTACGCATTTGGAGGCAGTTATTTTCAAGGATGAACCGTTTTGTGGTAGAAATAAACAAATTCTAAAAATGTTCTGCCTCGGCATAAAAATTCCTTATTTTATTAAAAACATTGTAAATTTTGTCATTTTTTATTATCAGATATCAAATAAGTATAAATATATGTGCAAAATCAAGTTTTATTTACAATTTAGACCAAAAAATCAACCAAAAGGCAGAAAAACTGAATTTTTCTGCTCATTTTTCTTTGAAAAGAATATTTTAAACATATTTTATAAGTTATATATAAATATTATAATAGAAAGATTATTTACTAACTAAAAAATAAAAGTACTAATGGCTAATTACACATCTCTCACTTGTTTAAGAAGAAAACGTGTAAACAGGATGTCGATAGATGTGGGGACAGTAGTGGACATTATGTAACAATGCATCATTTTTATATACAATATAAAAGTTATTTATTCTTAACACAATATCATAGTTCGTAATAAGTTTAAAATTATAATTTTTTATTTTTATAAAATATTTAAATTATTTTAATAACTTTTCGATTTTCCTGAGGAACTTGCCGATTCACTTCTAACTTTCTTTTCAGAGCATTTAACTTTTCATTTTGGTTAGTCTGTAAACAAATTAAGATTCAAATTTAATCTAACTGCACGTAGAATACGATGAAAGAGTATAAATGTATTTTCGGGGACAGTAGTGGACATTTTGCACTTGCTTGCTTCTCCTTACGAAAAGGATAGGATTAAAACATCGCGGCTAGTCGCATTCGTAAGTGAATTGAGAACAATAAATAATCGTACGTTTATGACATAATTAAAAACATTTTTTACAATTTTCCAAGCGGGACAGTAGTGGACACTCGTTGCACAATAATCCTTCGAATTTTTTGCTGAGTTCCCATAATAATGATGTTTTCACAATTAAAACTATCTAGTGGTTTCGTTTATTTGAGAACACCTGTTTACTTTGGATGCATGGGTAAAGCAAACAGTTTTGCCACACACACAAAATATTACGCGAAGGCAAAATTGAGCGCCTTTTGGCAAAATGAAAAAAATGAAAATGAGGGACACGTTTTTGCTAATTGTTTTTTTTGGTAGATATAATCATAATATGTTCGAAGTAATGTATGAATATTAAATTACTAGGCTTATATTTTAATAAAAAATGTATTTTATATATTATCACTCAATGAAAATTGAATATAGATTACAAGATAACATATCGTGAGTGCCCTGGGGATAGGGACAGTAGTGGACATTTTGCCTGCTTTTAGGTCTGCCATTCAGTTCTAAATTAATTTTCAACATTAATAAGTTTGAATATTAGTAGAAAATACTTCATTTTAATATAATCACAAAAGTTGCAAAAGAAATAGTAAAAATATGTTTTTTGGCAGGGGGACATGAAATTTACCTTTTATTTGGAATGGGCCATGTATGTATGAATGTACTATGTACGTATGTTTTTTTTCCGGGCTGAAGAGGGGAAATCTTCCATAAGACTTCCACGGGAAGTGAGCCCACGGAGAGTGTGGTGATTCCTACCCACTAAACTCCCCACCCTCATTGACTAGCCCTTGCGACTTTAAGCACCCACCGGCACTCCTTTTCAGTATTACTTCGGTGCGGCCTTTTCCAATCCCAAAGGATTCCTCTTCGGATGCTGCATTCCTTAGCCTACCAGTTTTGATCTCCCTTCAGTAATTTCTTCTTTCTTCTCTCTCCTTTGCGCTATTATGGCGCAGTATCCTCCTCTATCAGGCAATTTGTACAGGGCCTCATTGACTTTCTCCTGTACCTGCCTCAGCGCATGATGGGTGGACTTGCCCTTACGGAAGCCATACTATGCTGGGGAAATCTCTTCGTTCTCTTTTCTTTCGGGCACTTCCTCCATCCTGTTGAGAATCATCCTCTCCAGAAGCTTGCCGGGCGAATCGATCATTCCCAGAGGCCTGAACGATGAGGGGTCATCTGCCGTGCCGCTTTCTCCTTGGGTATTATGACCAGCTTCTGCAGCTTCCATTCGTGCGGGAAGAAAACCTTAGCCAAATATATATTGAAGACCCTCAGCAGCAGCTGAGGATTCATCTGCATCACCAAGCGCATAACTTCGTTGGGAATCCCGTCCAGTCCTGGGCATTTTCCGGAGGCGAGCTTCTTGGCAGCGGCTTTCAGCTCTTCTATAGTGAAAGGCTCATTTTCTTGAGTGCTCCTTTCGTTCGGGAAGCTCGTCCGTGGTTCTCCCGCTGTAAACGCTTAGCTCATCATTCGGTATACCCTGTGACTTTCGCAGTTTGCCCATCACTATTTTGTACGGTAATTCCCAAGAATCCCGATTTATCGACTCGATGAGCTTTTTCTAGCACTCGTTCTTACTCATCCGGATCGCTATCCTGAATATCCTTCTGGCTTCTTTATACGCCTCTTGATCCTCCGCCGTGTTTTGCCGGTTAGCCTTCCTGCCCCGCTGGAATATCCTCCGGCGTTTATTGCACTCTTTCTTAAGTTTCGCTAACTCCAGTAGACCGCTTCCACCAGTAGACCGCTTTTCTGTGGTATGAGGACGGCCGGCGTGGCATAGAAGCATTGCACGCTTCTGTTATGGCTCTCACGAGAGCTTTCGTTGCCTGTTCTGCGGTAGCACTGCCAAGTTCTTCCGGGTTGGTTGCCTCGATCTTTTCCTGGAATTTGTCCTTATTAATCTTCTTAAGTGACCAGCCTCCTCCTGCTCGATTTCCTCTGTTGCTTCTTAGGCTCTGTTATTCTGACTAATACATATTGGTGATCACTGAACGACTCACTTTCTAGTACCTCCCATGAAGAAATTTTCCTTCCTACATCTGGCGATACAAAGGTCAGATCTAATACTGATCTGGCTGCTCCCTTTTGATAAGTATGTACTCCTAGCTGGTTTACCGCTACTAGATTATAGGTCGCCATCAGTTCTTCGACTGTGTCGCCTCTTGAATCTCGCAGTCCTCCAGTCCACGCCCTTGCTTTGGCATTAAAATCGCCTGCTACAATTAGTGGGCCCTTCCACTTCCTGATCTGCTGTTTCAATGCAGTTGGATCCTATTCTACCTGCGCGTCTGGAGCGTTTGGTGAAAAATAACAGCAAAACACCGCCAGCTGTCCTATGGCCACGGCCACGTAGCCGTCCCCGGTTACTACCTCCCTGATGCTGCCAAGGTCTTCGCAAACGTATATAGCCGCGTCACCTCTCTCGTCTTTGTACCACTGCGCATTGTCCAGATCCCGGTTTTGTTCTGAGACAATAATTATACATGTCCCTGTTTCGCTCGCAGTCTGGGTGGCAAGATCTTGTGTCCTTCGAGAGGGATTGAGGTTTATCTGAAGTATATTTAGGCTTGGGAGATTAACCATTAGCGCTCCTGCGCTCGAGCTTCCCCCTAGGTATCCGTAATGCGGTGCACGAAACGTCTCCTGTCCTGTGATCGTACGCCGACTCCTCGCACCTATAGCACAGCCTCTCCTGGAAGGTTTTCTTACATTCGGCTGTAGTGTGCAGGCAATTGTCACACCTCGGCACTAGCTTCTTTTCTCGCGCTCTGGCGTTTACCCAACCAACTCTTACTTTCCCTGGTTTCAACACTTTCGAGGTTGCCAAGGGTCTTGGTAGCATTACAACTGCGATTCGAGTCCCTCTCGGGCCTACCCTAAGAGTCTTTACCTCTACTTGGTCTGGCACAACGTCCTCTAGGGCCACTATCAGTCCATCTTTAACTTCATCTCTTGTGATCACATCCTCGAGATCTCGCAGTTCCACTGTTACTGTTGAGACTAACGATCTCACCGATAATTGGTCTCCTACTGCGGTTCTCAGGGCTTCTCTAACGTCTTCCAGTTTGGAACCCTTCTCGAGTTCAATCAGTAGATTTCCGTCCCTCGTTTCCCGCATCTTAACAATCTTCGATCCGACGTCTACCGAGTTCGCCTTCTGCTTAACTGCCTTGAGCATGTCGTAGTATGTCCTCTTGGCGTTTGCGCTCGCCTTTATTAAAACGGCCTCTGCCCTCGGCCTCGGAAGATTCTTTCTCAGGAGTATCTTTCCAGATACTGGCTCTCTCCTTCCCTCTGGGTTTCCTTCTTTCTCCTTCTTTCTCTTTTGTTTAGTGACTTTCTTCCATTCATCGGCGTCATGGCAACGTGTTGGGGTTCTCACCACCTCGAGACTAGCCTGGCTTAGGGTACGGTCTCTTCGAGTCTTGGTGATAGAGCTTGGCTACTCAACTCTGGTGACGGCTCTTTTGTTACCGTCGTCGCTCTTCTTCCTCGTCCTGGTTACCGAGTCATCAGGAGGACTGTTTCCGCTCTCTTTTTTGTGGGCTTGTCTCTTTCTCCCTCTGACTGCCTCAGCGTTCTTTATAGTTCGTTTTGAAATGCCGCTTTAGCCTCCGTGCTTCTCTGTTTGCTCTTGATTAGCTGTCTGAAGTGCGACATGGCAACTGCATGGTCGTTCTTCACCGTGGTGTGGATATTTCTGGTCTTGCTCACCACCTCCTCTATAGCTCTCATCCTTTGCTCGAGCGCGTCAAGGGAATCCTGCTCCAATTTTTCGTTCGCCGTGATTTGGCTCCATAGCGTCATTAAAGTTAGCCTTGGCTGAACTGCACTATTTGCACTTGTAGCTGTGGGTGTCTTCGGGACCAAGTGATCCATCGCGGCGATGTTTTCGTTGTTGTGCGATTGACTCCCCCCAAAATCCGTAGGGTTTTTGTTCAAACTCTCACAGTTTTCCAGAAATTTGTCCGCCCGCGGAGCACCTTTCCGAAAACAATTCTCCGGAGATTGCCTGTATCGTGGCCATTTTATATGAAAAAAATAATAGACAATTTTTTTTCATACTATTATATATGTGTTAAATAAACCCTCTAAAAAGAAATGCTATTCCTTTTTCCATACTTCAAAATAAATTGTCAACATTAGCCTTTTTTTCGGCCGCTAGAGTGATGTCACCCCTTAAGGGAGCGAGCACGTCTTAAGTCAGTGGCGTAAATACCAGTATTCCTTTTGCGAATTAGAGCTAACTGATTTAGCGGGCACTCTCCCCTTGTGGTTACGCCATTGCCGAGCGGAGGACTATCGATCTAGCGGCGCTTTTTTTCTCGAATCCTCATCTCCCCTCATCTATGTTTGGGACCAACCCAACTTTCTCAGAATGACAGAAATTTAGGTCACTCAAATCCAGATTTCAGTGCATCAAAAATAAGATGATTACAACGCGATTTCATTGATTGAAATTTCATGAAAACGGTCAGGTGTCGAACACGGTTGCCGTCATCTTCTGTCACTGCCCATTAGGGTGTTCTTTATTTTTCGATTTTCGATTCTTCTTGGTCTCAACCACCTATTTTGTTATAATGACCAAAAAAATGATCATCAAATTTGAGTGAAATCGGTTAATATTAACATGTGCCTCAAAACACTCAAGTTTTTTATGCAATTAACATGGGGAAAAGTACCGTCCAACTTCCAATGCAGGTATTTTTTTATACTTCACCGGAATCCTTTGACTCTGTACAATTGTGATCTTTAGACTATGTTAAAATAACCCATCTAAACGAAAAATTTTTGTTTGCAAAATTTACAAAATGGCGGAACCCTAAATTTAACCGAAATTACAAGTTCCATTTTGTAAATTTTGCAAAAAAAATTGTTTGGTTTAAATGTGTTTTTTTAACATAGTCTGAAGATCACAATTGCACAGAGCCAAAGGATTTCAGTGAAATATAAAAAAATACCTTCATTTGAAGATGGATATGTTAATTGCATAAGAAACTTTGAGTGCGTTTGGTGGAGATCATTTTTTTGGTCATTATAACAAAATAGGTGGTTGAGACCAAGAAGAATCGAAAAAAAAACCACCAAGAGTAAGTAAACTACTGCGCATCCACCCTAATGCCCATCCTTAGCAACGATTCAGGCTATGGAAAAAAAGCATGTATCGAAAATCACTATCGATACTTACGGTATGGATCAATTTCTCCAAAGCACACTGAAAGAATATTGGTACAGTAGACGCACCAACTAGGGCATCAGCAATGCCAAACATTAGGATGAATCTTATCCACTCGTTTGGGGCTTCTCCTGTCCCATTTTAGGATAGCAGGCGTCCTACCGCCGCGCAAGCGCTATTGCCAATTACTATTATCCCTTACTTTGGTACCTTTGGTACGTTTCCTGTCCCAAAATCAGGAGAGCAGTCGTACCTAGCCTATAGTACAACTGCTGCACTGTAGGTGGTACGTCTACTGTGTCAATATTCTTTCCGTGCATGATTACTCCAAAGCACGATTTGTCCAACCAACGTTAATTTCAAAATGTACGATGTTGAAAATGCAATGCAGAGAAGGATTGATAAATTGTCGGCTTGCTGGCTGGTCGCGTTTGATGTCGCGCGGTTTGATTTCGCCGTATTTTGGTGTGGCGACTGAATTGTGAACTGATTTTTGGTAGGCAGGTTACGGCGGTGTCGACTTCGCGAGTGTATGGATGGTGGGACGTGAATATCTCATTTTCTGCCAGAAAGAGTGTTGAATTTGAGTGTTTGCAGTGTTGTGTATCACCTGTCCAGAAAATATTAGTTCAAGACGAGCGCTCAGCTGTCACAGTGACGTACACTGAAATGGAAGACACCGGAGCACCATCAGCTCAATTTGTGCGGTTTGAAGCTCTTCTGACTTCAATAAAAAATTATATATCGACAACTAAGTCCGATGTGTCGTTATTAAAAGGGTCGGTGGATTAAATCAAAAAAGATCTTCTGATCTTGAAAGGAGAGGCCGAGGCCTTGAGGACTAGGAATGAGAAGATCGGAAGGAGAAATGTCAGCCTGGAGGATGATGTCAAACTATTGACAGAGGAAGTGCTTCACCTTAGGAAGAACGCAGTTTCGAAAAATATAATTATGCACAAGCTTGGGGATACGGTACCTGTCAACAAGGATCTGACTCTCTCGGTGCGCGAGGTATTTTCGAAGGCTAAAGTGGAAGCTGTTATGGTAAAATCAGCCACCCGTTTGGGGAAAATCCCAGGTCCCAGACACATTCTCATACAGCTGGGCTCACCATCACAAAGGGTACGGGTTTTAGAAAGGTCAAAAGCCTTTGCAAGTATGGGTCTATCGGTGACAAGTGATAGGTCAAAGATGGAGAGAAAATGAGAAATCGACTCTTGGGAACGAAAAAGAAACTTGAGGAACAGGGATACGATGTCTCAATTAGAGGGATGGAGCTGATCCATAAGGGCAAAGTTCTTTCTAGCGATGACATACAATCGATGAGCACGGGCTCGCCGCCTGGCCCTCCTGAGACATTTCTTGACGCATGGAACACCGTCAAGAGGAAGGCTGGAAGGCCGCCGAAACGGTCCGAGTCAGGCTCCGAGTCAGCATCGTCAAAAACATCGTCAAAAGCCTCATCAAGAGACAGTCAACACGCCAGATCTGGGTCGATCACGGAATTTCTCGCCGGAAATCGAAACTCGGATGGCTCATCCACACCCACTCAATCCAGGACAGAAACTCCCCGAAGAGAAGGCAGAAACTCTCGCAGCAAAAAGGAACGATACCGAGGCACCGAGGCTGGGGGAGGATTTTCGGATTGTTTTCTGGAATTCTTATGGTTTCGCCAATCTGGGAGAGATTGCAACGGATACTGGGAATGGTGACATTGTTTGTGTATGTGAGACGTGGCTCTTGACGGCTCCAGTGGCTTCCCCCTCTTGGCTTCCTCATTGCATGTGCTTCTCGTCAAATGCAACGACGGGCAGCAGGTTTGGTAGAGCAAGTGGTGGGCTAGCGATATTTGTGAATAGGAATCTGTTTAGGAATTGTTTGCGAACTTATTGATATATCCCCTGAGTAGATCTTTTTAAGGTGCGTCTGCTGTTCCTTAGAATTTATAGTTGGCCTGGTGTATTTTAAGCCGGGTTTGGATAGAAGCTATATGTGAAAGCTTGGCTTTGGTTCATACGAGATTGGAAGAATTGTTTTCCTCTATCCCGGTCATTTTGGGTGGGGATTTTAATGCGCGCATTGGAAATCTGAACCAACTACCTCAGGAAGCCTTCCCGGACGGGCTACATGCATATGCCGAAAGAGTCGTGCTAGATGGTGATAGTTGTTGTAGAGGTTGTACTGTAGTTGAATATCTGGAAGTGCATGGCTTTGCCTTCCTCAACGGCAGGTTCACTGGGGATAGTAATAGTCTGTCTGAGGGGAGTAAGAGTACCATCGATCTTGCGGCTTGCACTCTTACGCACATTAGTATGCTTAAGAACTTTAAAATCATCCCTATTGCTACGCGCTCTGACCATCTCCCGATCTGTGTGGAAGTGGCAGCTCCAGGAATGAATCATGGAGAGGGGGTAGGTAATGCGGCGAATTCGAGCGTAGGTGATAGGTTAGTATGGAGGGAGGCTAAGAGAGATGTGTTTTGCAGCGGTCTATCGCTCCCTGATACACGAGCTTGTAGTGTGATTTCGGTGCAAGAATTGAATGAGAGCTTCATATTCGCTATTAGGCAAGCGGCGTCGAGAGCAGGCATGATTGTAAGGCCTTCATCGAACTTTGTGGGGAGGAAGCCGTGGTATGAATGGGCGTGCATTAACAGTAAAAGGAAGGTAGTAAAAAGCCTAAGAATCTGTAAAGCATCTGGGTTTGCGCAGGAGGATATGCACAGGTATAATTTAGCCAAAAGAGAGTATGTGTCACTTATTAATGCTAAGAAGGTAAAATATGTAAGGGCGTTTTAGAATGCTCTTGAAACAGCGAGAGGTTCTGCAGAGTTCTGGAGGGGAGTTAATTTTTTTTAAAGTGAAATCTGCACATGGCAATGGTATCGGACTTCAGGCGTGGCAGGATAGTTAGTTAGTTAGTTGTAAAGTTCGGGCGAGGTGCCCCACCCCCGTGGGGCCCTACAGGCGCTCAGGTTAAAAGCCCATTGTGCCTAATCCCTTACCCCTGACACTCACCAGCCCACCATCCCAGTCCTCCTCAGGAAGGCTAGAATGTCGCTAGCCTGTAGTGCCCTTATCTCCTCTGGTTCCAGCAAAGCTGCCCCGAGGGTTTGCTGTCTAAGCCTAGCTAGTGCCGGGCATTGACCTAGGACATGTAGGCACGTTTCCTCATTCCCTTCACATTTTCTGCAGACAGTGCTTTCTACCAGCCCCATCTTGTGTTTGTGGTAATTTAAATGATTATGCCCTGTGAGCAGTTGTATCATTAGTTTTACCTCCTTTCTGGTCCAGTTTAGGATATTTTGGGCCAAGTCCCTCCTGCGGCATGTTCCCAGTAGGGCCTTCGCCTGTCTACATCCCTTCACCTGTGCCCAGTATTTGTTGTGCTGTTGAGACACCCAGTTTTTGATCTCCAGGCAGTTGCAGCAGGCTGCCAGGCCCAGAAAGGGTTCTAGGCCAATCGGCCTGCCCGCTGCTCCTCTTTTTGCCAGTTGATCTGCTTTCTCGTTGCCCTTGATCCCTGTATGACCAGGGACCCATATTAGGGCCACCTTATTATTTACTGACAGTTGGTTGAGAGCCTTTTTGCACTCCCACACCAGAATCGATGTGATTTCCGGTCTCCCAACTGCCTTAATTGCCGCCTGGCTGTCGGAGCAGATGCTAATACATCCGCCCCTTTTCCTGTCTTCCAACAGCATCTCCGCACAGCGGACTATGGCAAAAACCTCCGCTTGGAATACCGTAGGGTATTGTCCCAGTGGGATCGCCACACCCCTCTTATGCTCGCTGTCATACAGTCCAGCTCCCGTCCAGCCCTCCATCTTAGAGCCATCCGTAAACATGATGGCCCCTTGTAGGAAGGCACCCCCCTCCTCCTTCTTCCACGCCTCCCTGTCCGGGATGCATGTCCGGAAAAGTTGGTCGAAGCTGTATCTTTTTGTTATTCTATCCTGCCGCATTCTAAGAGTTGGCAGGTTACCGATGCCACTTGGGAGCCTAGTGTGTCTAGGCCCCTGCGACCATCTGCCCGTCGCAGCAAGACGCCCAACCGTCCGAGCCGCCCCCGCAATAATCGCTATATGCAAGGGCTCCTCACAGAGAGCGAGGCCCACTGCCGCCATTGGTGTAGTCCTCATTGCTCCAGTAGCAGCCCTGAACACCAGCGCCTGAAGGTGGCCCAACTTTGCTTGAACAGTCTTTAACTGCACCCTTGGCCACCACACCACAGATGCATAGAGTAGCCTCGGCTTTAGAATAGCTGAATAGAGCCAGATAATCATGCTCGGCCCCAATCTCCACGTCCCACCGAAAGCCCTTCTACACATCCAGAAGGTTACTATGAACCTTCTGCACTGCGCTTCCAGATGATCCGCCCAGTTCAGTTTCTTATCCAGGATAGTTCCTAAATACTTCACCGACTGGGCTACTCGGATCATCTTTCCGCCAAACTTGGGGCCCGTTACCGCAGCCACCTTATATTTCCTCGTGAAGACTACAAGATTTGTCTTCTCCGGGTTGACTGTTAGCCCTGATGCTACGCACCAGAGCTCCACGATTCGCAGGGCCGACCTCGTGAGATCCATAAGGGTGTCCAGATGTGGTCCCCTATTCAGGATCACAAAGTCGTCCGCATACCCTTGGGCATAGAAGCCCTCTTCATTCAGAATCCGCAGAAGTCCGTCCACGACCAAGCACCACATGAGGGGCGATAGTACCCCCCCCTGCGGGCAGCCCCTAGACGTTATTCCCCCGACCCTACTGCCTCCCCATTCCGTCGTGAGGCTCCTGTAGCGCAGCATGCTTTGGATCCAGTCTGTGAGTTGTCCCGGCACGCCGCACTTCAGAGCCTCTCTGCATATGACCTCTGGGGGAGCGTTACTGATGGCCCCTTCTATATCCAAGAAGGTGCCTACCACATACCCGCCTTCCTCTAATTGCCGCTCAATTCTCCTCACAGCCTCATGTAGGGCCGTGTCAACCGAGCAGCCTGCCTGGAAGGCATGCTGGCCACTGTGAAGTGGTTTTTCAGGCAACACCCGATCTCGGATGTACCTCTCGACCAATTTTTCCATCGTCTTCAAAATAAAGGATGTCAAACTGACCGGTCTAAAATCCTTAGCAGCAGTATAGCTCTCCTTTCCCGGTTTGGGTAGGAAGACCACTCTGCTGCCTCGCCATGCCATTGGCACGTGTCTCAGTGCTACACTAGCCCTGAAAATTTTCGTCAGGGGCAGCTGCAGTTCCTCCAACCCCTCTTGTAGAAGCGCCGGGTAAACTCCATCCGCTCCCGGTGATTTGTAAGGTTGAAAGGTCCGTACAGTCCAAACCACCTTCTTAACTGACACTACGTCAGACGCAAACCGCCAGTCTGCCCTTCTATCCGGGCCTACCTGGTACACGTCCTCCTGGTCCGTTGGGACAATTCGGAAGCCTGGGAAATGCACCTCCATCAGACGCCTAAGACAGTCCTCCTCATTCTCAGCCAGCTCACCCGCTTCCAACCTTATCGGCCCTAGGCGAGCCTCTGGATTTTTTGCAAGGATCTTATGTAGGAGGGCCGTCCTGGGTATGTTGTTCGTTTTCTCGCAAAACTCCCTCCAACCTTCCCGCTTATATTTGTTGATCATGTTCTTATATTCCTTCCGGGCCTCTCCATATCGGTCCCAGTCAGAGATCAACTTGGTTTTAAAAGCCCTATTGTACAGTTTCCTGGCCTCCTTCCGAAGGGCCTCCAGGTGTTTATTCCACCATTGCGCCCCTTGGCCAGCGCCAACTGCAACAATTGGACAGTTATTTTCGAACGCCGTGATTACAGCTCTCCGCAGACAATCTGCGGCCAGCTCCAATTCATCAGTCGTCCCATATTTTGTAGGAAAGTTCCCTAGCCTACCCTGGAGTTCCTCTCTGAAGGCCTTCCACTTAGTGCATCTGGGATTTCTCTTCAGCTGTACCTCCGGCTTCCTGAGGGCCAGTCGAAAGATGAGTTGTCTATGATCCGAGAGCGACTCCTCCGAAGACACTCTCCACCCTCTCACCTTATCCACTAGCCCCCCTGAGCAAAGCGTCACGTCAAGAACCTCCTTCCTGCTTCTGGTCTGGAAGGTAGGAACATTACCTCGATTTAAGATCTCCAGAACCGTGCCTGCTAGATATTCCAGCAAAACCCTGCCCCTCTCATTGATGTCCGTACTTCCCCACACCACGTGGTGTGCGTTAGCATCGCACCCCAAGAGTAGCAGGATCCCCATATTTTGACAATGCTGCACCAGCACCTCCACCTCCGGCGGTGGAGGCCTCACTGCAGCATCCCCTGGGAAGTAAGCCGAAGCTATATAAATCTCCAGCCTTTCTCCCTTAATGCCCCTGAGCCTTGCCTTAATTACCGCAAGGTCTCTTGAGCATAACTTTGGCACCATCAGGGCATCCATGCCTTTGACGGCGATGCACGCCCTTGGCGAAGTCTCGAGCGGGCACTTAAAATGGTGCCACAACCCCCTAATCCACTAATCTTCTCCCTGTGTAACCAGGGTTCCTGGATTAGGGATAAACCTGTTCGCATCGTAGCCATGCACCTGGTTAATACCGCCGAGGCGCCTTTGCTACGATGCAAATTGATCTGTGTAATTGGGATGCCCAGAGCAGCCATTGATTAGACTACTCTGGGGCATCCCCTTTGTCTGCATGGCCACTTTCGGGGCCTTGTGGGCTCAGCTTGATGCTGACCCTCCCTGCTTCCAGATAGGGCCTGTAGTTTAAGGCCTTGATAGCCTCCACAGACCCATCCGGGACTCCTACTATGAGGACCCAGCTTGCCCCCGCAACCTGGTTCCCCCTCTGACTGTAGATCCTCCACCTTACTGTATTCAGGGTCGGATTCTGGAACCCGAGGCGCCTCAAGACCACCACCGGATCCTCAGGTTTCCCCTGGACCAGAATGGTTGCCCTGACGTACCTCTGTAGTACCTCCATCCCCTGGATACTTATCTCCAAGCCCTCTGCGAGCCTGAAGTTTGGAATGCTCGTCTCAAGCCACTCCCTCGACCAGGTGTCGGCCGTCCGCACTACGATGGCCCCCGCCCTGAGGAAGGTCCCGTCCAGCCTGGGAGCCCGCCCCTCTCGGGGCATGGCGTCAATCGCTTTCGCGATTTCTACCCTCAGCCTGTCCAACTCCCTCGGAGTCAGACAGGTCTCCGGGTAGCCCGCCGCGACGACCACCCTCGACAGCGCGCTATCGGCCACCTGCGCATATGTCAGGCCCTGGGCCTCCTGAGCCCTGTGCCTCTTAGCCTCCCTGGTCGGAGGAGTGTCCTGAGACCCCTTCTTCCGTTTCCCTGCGACCGAGGCCTCCTTAGGAGTGCCTTGGTTCCCTCTCCATGTTTGGGCCAGAAGCTGGCGTTGCTGTTTGCGCCGCTTCTTCTCTGCACCACACGGCCCCTTCTTATTAACAGAAAGGTCCCTCAGGCGCCGTCCCACTTCATCAAACGCCTGGGGGTTGCCCCCTAGAGGGCCTCCCCCATGCGGATCATCAGAGACTGAGAGCCCCTCCGAAGAGCCCTCCTGAGAGGGCACCACAACAGAGTCCCCCTGGTTTGAGGGCCCTGATGTGGGGCCCTCTCTCGAGGGCCCCCCAACAGAGCCCCCCGCAAGAAGAAGCTGGCGCTGCCTTTTGCGTCGCCTTCTTCTCTGCACCACACGGCCCCTTCTTCACAACAGAACGGTCCCCCTGGCGCCCTCCCACTTCAACCATAGCATAGGGGTGCCCCTCGGAGGACCTCCTCCCTGCGGATCATCAAAGACTGAGGGCCCCTCCGCAGAGCCCTCCTGAAAGGGCCCGCCAAGAGAGCCCCCCTGGTTTGAGGGCCCTGATGTAGGCCCCTCTCCTGAAGGCCCCGAATGGGGGCCTTCAGGTCTTTTATAGTGAAATTTTTGGTTTTTAAAAGTGACTCTATCCATGAAGTCCTACGAGTAGCTAGGGAAGTAAAATTCCATCCATGCAGAGCCCCGCATACATGGATGAGGCCTAAATAATACGGGATTCGGCCTGGTTTCCCGAATCCACCGTTTGAGACACCCCCGCCCCTGCCCCCAGCGGGCAGGCCTCTGTCGGCGACAGCTCCCCCCCACTGATGACCGGAGCATATTTTGGTGACCTTGGTGCCATTCAACCCTCGACACGGTCAGTCACATCTTGGTTTGGGAGCCCGAGGACTCGCGCCCTCAATATTCTAAGAGGTGTGGCTAATTCCTCCCAGAAGGATCGCTCCTTTGTTCAGATCCCACGAATTGCCCACCTCTCTGTTCCCCAGAGTCCCTGGGCCTCGCAGCCCCGTTCTTCTGGTTCCCATATCCCGAAGCGGCAACCCGTGAGACCCTTAAGCCCTCCCACCAGCTACAAGGTCCCGCGATCCCTAGGGAGGGCGTGGCATGATTTTGCAAACTCTTTGTATTCTCCTGAACTTAGACTTGACGTTCTTTGGACCAATAACACATATTCACTCCTGGACGGGATAATTTCCAAAGAAGAAGTAATCTCCGCCATAAGAAAGTGTAAAAAAGGGAAAGCTCCGGGTCAAGATGGCATTTCGGTGAAATTTTATAAGGCACTTTTGGATCCAGGAGTGGATTTCCTTGTGAGTCTGTTCAAGAGGATCTGGGCGAAGGAGGTGGTGCCCCCAGAGTGGGCGAATATTCGCACTTGTATGATATATAAAAAGGGTGACAAAAAAGACCCAGCTTCATATAGAGACATCGCGTTGGTGAACACCGTTGCTAAACTGTTCACGAGGATTTTCCTGGACAGATTGGTGGCATGGATGAATGAGTGCCAATGCGTGCCGGAATCTCAGGCGGGTTTTAGGGCGACCAGAGGCTGCATGGATCATATCTTTGTCTTGAGTTCTATTGTTCAGATTCATCTTTCCACGCCGGGACGTAAGATCTTTGCCTATTTCATCGATTTTAAGAGAGCCTTCCCCTCAGTTAATCATGATTTGCTCTGGTGAAAACTGCTGAACCTGGGTGTTAGTACAAAATTTATTAGGGTGATGAAGAGTCTCTATGACGCACCAAGAATGTCTATCCGTTCACCGGACGGTACTACGTCTCCAGTGGATGTGATCTGCGGAGTCCTTCAGGGTGAGCTTTTGAGTCCGGTTTTCTTCATTTTATTAATTGGAGACCTTGATGATTTCTTGCGGGGTCGTGGTCTTAGAGGAATCTCAATAGACCATAGGAATGAGGTCACTCTGCTGGCATACGCTGATGATATAGTGATACTGGCCGACTCGAAAATTGATCTTCAGAGGAAAATAGATGCTATGACGGAATACTGTAGGCTGAATCTTTTGTGGGTCAACACATCGAAGACCAAGACCATGGTCTTCCACAGGGGCAGACCTCCGTCGTTATTGAATTTCACATTTGAGGGTTCCCAACTGGAGATGGTTCGTGAATATACTTATTTGGGAATGACTTTTGGAAGTTTGGGAACCTTCTCTTTGGCGTGCTGTAAGAGGGTTGCTGCTGCCAAGATACATGTAGGCTCGTCGTTGCAGGTCCTTCGGGCCTCCAAGTCGGGGTCGTGGCACTCTAAAAGAATTCTATTCCTGAGCCTTATCTCGAGCGTCCTGTTTTACGCTGCAGGGATCTGGGGATTACGGTATTGTGAATTACGCATTGAGACTTGAATTAGGCCGGGTATCCCTGGCATATTATGTTTTAAAGATGGCCGTGAATTGGCTTGAGAAGGTCTTGGGTATGGGTGACGAAAGACTCCCTAAAGTTTGTCTGAGACGTCTGCAGACTATGGCGGACTTGGGCAGGGCAACCCCTAAGTATAATTGGGTCTTGCAATTGAAACACATGATTGCGCTATGTGGAATGTAGAGGCCAGCTGGCCTTACCGGGAAGTTAAACTAACTTCAAATATTGGATATTTAAACATTGGATGGTTTTTACTTAAAAGTATCCAGTTTCATTGAGAAGAGGCAAGCATAACCTCAAAAAGTTTAAATTAATTAGCCCTTATAAACATTGGATGATTTTTACTTAAAAGTATCCATTCACGTTAAGGAGGTTGGAGCGCCGGAACAAAACATTGAAAAAAACAAAAAAAATGGTAAAATCTATGCAATCAGTCTAATTTCCCACCTCATTTCGTTACATATACGTTAAAATTGCAAAAATTCACTGTTTGACGGGTCCTTTCATCGAGATGGGTTTCTCGATGGCAGGAGTGGGGCTTAGTGACTCTTTTTGAGCAAAAAACAATAGTTTTGTTTGAAAAAAAGATTTGAGATATGAGAAAAAAGAAGGGTGCAGACAGTGTTGCCAGATTTGTTCAACAAAATTACCCTAACAGGCTGATCGAAAATACCCTACCGCTACCCTACGTCGATAAAGAAATTTTCCCACGGAGTGCTCGCTGAGTGTCCTTTTTTTTTTAGGTCCTCTCATGAACATAGGAACGCGGTTTAGACACGCGCATGCCCCGTGCAATGCTTTTTGCGCGCTAAGTATTCAAATAATTTTGGAATGTTCACGATAATCTCTTCATTGTTACGTGACAGCGCTCCGCGCGACAATTCGAATCATATCGAATATTTCCCCAGTAATTCCGCGCTAGTATTGTTAAAAAATCTTGAAAAAAAAATACCCTACATTTTTCCAAATTACCGTACAAATACCGTACTTTTTTGTAAGGTAATCGTACACCTTACGGCGCTCAAAATTACCGTACAAATACGGTAATTACCATACGTCTGGTAACACTGGGTGCAGACAATATTTTAGAGAGAGTAAGCATTACTTACAGACGTCAAAATCCCTTTTTCCTCGCACAATATGTAAATCACTGCACTGGCGGGGAGACACAAACACTCGTAATTTTTTTCGTCAATTAATACACTCAGAATGACCTACTGAAACTGTCTAAATAATTATTTTGACAAGATTCTTTCGATGAAAAGCACATCAGAATAATGTCTCTTTTCATTCTTGTTGACAATTTTTAGCGGAAATGTGGTACGACGCGTGCGCAGGGTTGTGCAGTGACGCGTCAATCGAAGTTTTTTACGTATTATACATGGTTTTCTACTTATGTAAATTACGTATTTTACGTCGAAAACCCCCACTCCACATGAATTTGGTGTTTTACACGTAATATACATATGTAAATTACTGTAAAAAAATATGTAATTTACTAAGGTATTTTACTTACCCAACCGTGCGCGTGCGCCAAGTCCGACCAAAGATATTATTATTAGTAGATGCGGTGCTGGTCTAGCAGACGCTAAAAACGGGTGACAAATGCGGTGCTGGTTTAGTAACCCGTAACAAGTGTAGTTTGCGCGACAGTCTAAACGTGTGATGCCCGCAAGGCGAATTGAGCGCGAAATTTAAATATAAAAATTGCAGGTTAGGGCTGTAAGGGACAAAAGTCCTCCTCGCGTTGTGCTGAAATAATAATTAAATAACTTGGAAATAAAAAAGGTTATTCGATTCAGAAGAACACCGATTTTACTAACAAAATAAAGATTTCTGGTCAGTATAACTCTGAAGACATTCGCCCACGCAGGAGCGTCCTTTGGGTCCACGCACCTCCACTTAGATAGTTGGGCCCTCTTCGTATCTAGGTTCCACCCCTAACTTCCAAGATTCTACTATTTTCGTTTCTACTTGCCTAATACTTCTAGTTCTATTTCCTACATTAAATTCTAAATTATGTATTTCTATTTTAAATGCTTAGGTTTGTTACATTATTTATTGTTCAAGTATTTGTTAGATTCTATTTATTATTACTTTATCTCTTGGATATTCAACATTAGAGTACTTGCAACTGCTACTAATCAGATAATTATTATTAGTTATGCTATTTATTTATTAATAACTAAAGGCTTACTTTTCTATCAACTCAGTATTGTTATCCGATTTATCACTTATACATATTCATACACACATATAGATATAATCAATCTATTAATTTATAGTTAGAACAATTTCACATATTATTTATATGATTTGTGTTTCTTAATATTGTAATTCTATTTCTATATAATAAAAAAGGGAAAATCGCCATGCGTCCCATCTCCAGTCACAGAACTCTATAGCTTTTCAATATTTTAGAATTGAAGGAATTACTTGAACTAACGAAACCCAGGACTCTCGTTCGCTTCGGATTACGGGGTCCGATATAAAAAACTAGCCTTTGTCGAAAGGCTTTCTATGATTTTTATGACTTACATCTGCTTAGCAGATTTTAGTGTGCTTTATAGTTTACAACCCGCACAGGATGACACAGGATGCCTTTTGTTTCCTGAGCTTGAGTGGTTCTAAAGACGAAACTCATAAAATAATCAAAAACTCGGGACTTTCCGCTCGTAAATCAACCCTGAGAACTTCTAATCCTCTTAAAAATTTTGTTTCTTTAACTTTTCTAGAAAGAACTAATAGAAGAAATATTTATAGAATACTTTTAACTTAAAAGTACTAATTTAAATTATCGCGCGAAGCGCTGTTGTGCAACGATGAATGTAGGAACTAAATCTACATTCATCACAACGTGTCGGGCTACTACGCTCTACGGAGTAGCCTGAATACTTGTAGGGTTAGTAGATGGATCCTACGTATGTGGCCAATGGCCATCTATAACTTCTCTCTTCTATGTTTCGTCCCAGGTCCGTTCACTGGACTCATCAGTAAGGCAGTGTGAACGGACCTTGCCTTAGACACAGGGAAGGAGATTTTCTCAGATATCGGGAATCGAACCCGGGCCGTCTAGCTTCTCAGCGTCGAGCATTGACGCTGAGCCAAGCTGTAGAGACGATGGTAAATGGAAGGGGGAACATAGCCATTATGCCTGCTGGCTAGTCCCCACATACTTTCGACT
>UCOK01011555.1:0-25636 GCA_900474325.1 Synergus umbraculus
GTGTTCGAGTAATCTTGGTCACCGACTTCAGCAATGCCATTTCGAGAAAAACGCGTTTAAAGTTTCAATTTCAGTTTACACGAAGAAAATAATTTTTTTTTTAAACTTACATAGAGTCATCTATTCCGGGTCCATACAGAAGTTCTTCCGCCGACGATGCCGCTTGCAAAACGGAAATTTGGTGTTGCCTTCGTAACATTCTTCCTTCACGCCAGGCGGCAGACTAGCCGGTCGTTTACACAACGGATTCTTATCTTTCAACGCTCATATCTCAGTCAATTTTGTTCGGATCGACTTGAAATTTTCAGAACGTATTCTCAGATACTTATACTTCAAAAAAATGCAATAAAAAAAAATCGATTTTTTGAAATTTGCAAGTGGGGGTAACCCCTTAAAAAAATAGTCGTCACCTACGCTGATTGATCGGAAATTATTCCGTCATGAGGCATGAATCATATTAAAAACAAGAAAGAAGAAACTACTAGGATTTCTACGATTTTCTTGTACTTTTGCACTCTTATCGTTTTCATTATGGTATTTTTCATTAAGCAGATATTATTTGAAAATATAAAAATAAATCTTTTACTTATCATTTCCGAATGAAACTTTTGCTAATAAAATTTTTCAGTATTTTGTTGAAAACTTAAAAATATGTTTTTCTTTAATCTTATCTCTCCCCCCCTCCTTCCGTTTTTGTCAAATGTCCTCGTTTTCGAACCCGAAAAACGTTTACACTCAACGCCCATGTTATGTCACTTTTTTGGTATGGTATGAAGATGCCGGGTATAACGACAGTCTCAGCCTACAGGGACTTTCGGCCTCTGAGTGTCGTCGAAATTCTGTCACCCAACTAAGTTCCAAAAAAAAATTAATTTTATGCCAAGGGCGCCAGGTACAATTAGTACCGTTCAAAACTTGACTGACTAAATTGCAAAAACAAAGAATTTCGCTCAAACTAGCTCAACTAGGAGAGGGATATCGTGGGGGCGTAGAAACAAATCGGAATCCACATGATAAGTTTAAAGAAATGAAAATTTGGATTTATTATGATAAATATGAATTAGAATAATGTACAGTATTTCATGGATGAAAAATAAAAAAAAAAAGATTAAATGATTTTTAGTTTGAAATCTCATAAATCACGAACAATTTCAAATTGGTCTTCTAGAACCAAAGAACCATCTCGAAGGAATCAACGTATTGGACGCGAGAATTCACAAAATGGCGAGAAGCCATGATACGAACGTTTACTTGAAAATCAAAATTATTAAACTATGATATACATGTTTCGTTAAACAAACTATAATCTGCCGTTACATGGGCGTTGGCTGAGTATTACGTAACTCTGAATACGAAAAATCACAATTCATATGGGAGAGACGTTATTCACTGGCGCCTACGTTGTTTTCCCAGAGACCGAGACACTGCACAATCTGCAATAACTCAATAAGTCTAGAATTTAGTAGCAAAATGCCGAATAACTTATATACTTCTTCCCGTGAATTTACTAAGAAAAGTTCACACGTGAACAGCCAGCACAGAACTGAGTGTTCGAGGCGTGGTTCGTCTGAGCGCGCAGTCGCAGTTACGTATCTTGTGTCGCTCCGAGAGCTGCTGCCCTCTTTATGGATGTAATGGAGCTAGCGCTAGTCATTATGGCTGCGTCCACGTATTTTGACAGCTCTTGTGTCTATTCATACCAAGATGTGAAATATGCAAGCTTTGCACTTTTAAAACTTAATAGCATCTATTGTATGAAAGAGTGATCAAAATTATAAAATATAGGCGAGTGACACGTCTCAGACGACCAATAGCTTTTCTCTGAGTATTTGAATAGTTATGAAATGTCAGGTCTGTACTCTTCGAAAACAAGGTAAGCGGCAAATACAAAATCAAATTACGGCAATAATAATATAATCGTACTTAAAATTAGCTAATTCTATTCGACTCTCATACATCTATACTAGCATTCATACACTTATATCTAATTGAGTTCCCACTGGCTGTTCTGTTTTAGTTCCGTTCATTTAATTTAGTCTGGGGAGAGGATCAGCAACGTGGTAAAAATCCACAACGTTACACGGGATACACTTCCTAGAATTTTTGTGACGTAACAAAGCTATGATACTATGTACGGAAAAAAGCCTAGAACAACCATTACTCTATGATCACGAATTAGTCATGTGGCCGGAAAAAATGCATATTCTTGTGGGAAAAACGAATGATTACTGCCGAAAAACGAGCGAGTAGTATTTTTTGTACGACTCATTCGTTTTTTCCACACGAATATGCATTTTTTCCGGCCACACAACAGACTCTTGTATCATATATAGAAAGTGATGATCAGTGTAGGATGTTCTCTGTGTGAAACTCGTGGCTTCTAAAAGCTTGAGAGGCGGAGAGAGGCGTCTTTCTCCCCACGCCCTTGAACCTTCTCTCTAAAAATGAAGCAGCGAAAATCCTATTAAATCAGTGAAATTCGCTGATGAATCAGTGAATATCACGCCCTCTATGAGAGCAATTCCGTTGATTCATCAATGAATTTCACAGATTTGTTAGGGTTTTCGCCGGTTCAAATTTAGATAGTCTCATCGACGAATGTGGGCCGGCGAATGCCGGCTAAAATTCTGAAGGACAAAACACTGGGAGTAACCTAATGTGAGAGTTGAGTGTATTTCATTCCACTTAAAATATGTTCCAATTTAACCGCTAGAAGCATAATTGATGTAAAAATTAATTTTAAATAAGAGGAATGCTTTTCTATCTTCTCTATGTAGGCATAAAGGAGGGCGCGCAATTTTTCATGGCAATCTTATTGTCACATTTAATTTTTTCACGCGTCGTGAATTACTCTATTGGGTGTTTCACCATTCAAGGATATGGCGCTCGACTATCGTTATTTGTCCGACGAGCTATAAATAGACGCTGTTGATTTATGAATAAATGAAAGCCCGCACTTGTGTAGGCCTCCTCATGCGTTTCCGTGCACTAGCTTGCGAAAACTCTCGTGCACACATGCGCAGCACATTGCAATGAAATTGTATGAGTGCAGAAGAACATTTCAACAGTATATGAGCATGTGTTTCCATATGTTTCCAAGAATGTATGCAGATATGAGGTACACATATTTAAAAAAAAAAAAGAAAAGAAAAGAGCCAGTGCCTCTCCGAGTTTCCACTTTACTTTGCGAGTCGAGTACCAAGTAGTGGATATTACGACATGCAGCGATTGCAGCGTATGACGTGTGCTTGCTTCGGTTTCTGATCTTCACACGTGGAACTTGCAACTTTTCATTTTCATTATTTTCACTGTGCCAAAAAGCTTGATTTTTCACTGTTAAATAAGTTAAGTTAACCATATTTGAAACGTTTAAGTGAATAATTAAGCTGTCGATATAAGGATTTATTCAAGGTATTCACGGACCTCAAAGGAGAAAAGAGACCCTATTGAGGGTCATTTACCACTGCAAGACAAATTGCCGAAATGCGGGACTGTCACTTTATTTTAAGTGAAAAACGTATTGAAAATACAAGGTGCTTTCATTGAAAATAAATTCATGATACCTTCAGTCATTACAGGTCATGATTTCTTCACCTTTTTTCACCTATTCTGAATTTGTTCAGCTATTTCACCTACCATATTTTGGGAATTCGTTACCTTTTCAACTGTCTTCAACTGATAAAGTTGAATCATATAAAAAATTATTGACACTGCAATTTGGGAAAATTCTTAATTTTTTCGGGCCTCAGTAATCTTTATAACAGATATAAAACAATAAGAAAATTCAATCTTTTAAAGCTGAATATATTTTTATTTGTTACTTTTATTTTTTTTCTACTTCTGGATTTTAGTTCAAGGTAGCTTTTGTTTTTTTTCAACCAAATGTTTTGGTATCTCAGTTTTGTTGTTTAAAATTTCTTTTAAATTTTCGTCACCCATTTCTCACTTATTTTTATTATAAAAATCAACTTTTTATCTGTTTTAATTACATTTTTGCTTCAGTTTTACACAACTTATGAAATGCATAACATCATTTCTATAAATTTCGTATCTTTTAATGTAATGTGTTAGATGGAGTTGCAATAGAATTATTATTTATCGATAAGATTGTATGATAAGATTTACTTTCGTTTAAGAGCATTATTACACTAGAATTATTACATCACTCTAGAATTGACGAGACTAACAGCATAATTGTCTGTAATGAGCTCTTCCTTACGCAAATATTAAATTGTTTTTCTAATAAAACATTCTAATAAATTTTCCTGATGTATGCACGTGTGTGTATGTGAGTTTTTAAGAATGTATGCTTCGAATGCATGGATAGATGTCGCCGTTTTTTGTCGCCACTATAATTTGAAGACTATTTTACACAAATTGATGAAATTATAGGATTAAGACATTTTATTGGCAAAGGGGAATGGCAAAGAGAAGTTATAAAGGGATATGGTAAAGGGAAATAGTTAATTGAAATAGTAAAAAAAATTGGCAACGAAAATGGTAAAGAGAAATGCCAAAGCGGAATGATAAAGGAAAATTGCAAAGCGAATGGCAAATGGAATGGTAAAGGGAAATGGTAAATGATATAGTAAAGGGAAATAACAAAGAAAATGGTAAAGGGAAATGGCAAAGGAAATGGTAAAGAGAAATGGTACAAGGAAATGGTAATTGAGAATTGTAAAGGGAAAGAGTATGAGTAGGTAACAAACCGAAACCAATGGAGGTATTGGAAATACGATGGAAATCGATATATCTCTAATTTTCTCGAAAAATATCATTTGCAGAAAAAAATGTTAAAAAAAAGTGTTTTTCGATGAGATATACAACTTTTGTTGGAAGATTTTTGTTAATTTTGCAAATTAACTGAGATAAACGAAAGAAACCATGAAAATTATGGTTTCTTGATGATTTCACCATGAAAATACAATTTGCACAAATTTTAACTTTCATATTCGTAATCAGCCAGCGTATAAAAATACATAAGTATACGCAGCCAGAAGAAAATTGGAGGTTTACCCTTTTCGTAAGTTCACCCTTATTATTTAATAACAAAAATAGTTCTTTTATGCAATTATTTAGATTATATTATATAATTAGGAATTTTTTTTTCTAAATATACATATATTATTCTTTGAAAATTGTTTAAGTTTTTAAAAGATATAAAATTCTTAATTATAAATGTTAGAAAAGAAGAAATAAAGTATCATAAATTATAACGTTTGGAGACAATGTAATTGCGTCTTAAGGGCATGTGTTACTTACCATATGAGCCAATTTAAATAACTCCGTTTTTTTCCACAATTTTTACATTTTCAATAAAATTTAAAAATTGTAGAAAAAAAACCGGGTTTAAAAACTTGCTCATATGGTAAGTAACACGTGCCCTTAAAATAAACAAAATGCAAAGCTAATATAAGAAAGTAAAAGGTTTCTTGTATTGTAAAAAATTAAGTAATCTAATATTAATATATTTAATTTAAAAATATGAATAATGATGTATGGTTTCAATTTTTTTTCATTTTTTTTTTTTTCAATTTTTGAGCTTGAATCATGGAAGATTTATTTCAAAAGGCAATGAGAATAGTGTTTGATTCAATATAATTGATAACCTTAACCTTCATATGAGAAAACAATGCTTAATGTGTCCTCTATGAGGAAGCAAATGAATTTGCAACTTCATTATAATGAGGAAGCAAAGTGCTCAACATTAAATGAGCACACAAAAAAAAAATATTAAAATATAGTTAAAAGGGACACCCGAGATTGAATTCGCGCAGCTAGTTTAGAATGTTTTACTCTGGAATGAAGTTGAACATACAATAAGTGAAATTTGAATTTGTCACTTCATAGTATATAGTTTATCTTGTCTCATAGTTTTAATTACCGTAAGCTAGGGATGCATGTTTCTGTATTATAGACAATAATTCCTATTAGTTTTCAACAATCTAAAATAAATAAATTCAGAAAATGATTCGATGATAAGTAAGAATAGTAGTAGCTAGGAGGGAGATTGAGAAACGAGAGAACAAGATCAAGATTATAATTGAAGTGGTCTAAATTCAATGAAGGGCACACCATTAATGACGCAGGCGTCCTTGGACGTGAAGGATTAATAATGCAAAAGGTTTACCCGTGACAGATCATATCAAGTTTCCTTGAAAACTTTTTTTTTTATATGAAGAGCAATCATCGATACTGCACAGTACTTTTGGGAAAATTCATGCTCCGTAAAATTCGGAGCTTCACGTGCTAAATACACGAGTTTCGTCAATTCAGCACATGAGTTCGCGCTCACAGGGCAACACTTACGCAATTAGAACGCATATTGACGATTTCTCTCCCTGTAAGTAACGCACTTTTCAGTAAAATGAATGAATTTTAGATAATATCTTTTTTAAGTACTGCATAAAATTATTGAAATTTTAGTGCATTTAATAAATTTTTTGAATAATAGATTATGTTTACTGTTTACACTTGCAATCGCTAGTAGCCATATTGATTCTTCCATCAAATTCCGGTAATCCGCTGCAATCAATCAGATTTATCCACAGAAATTCAAGAGGTATACTTTTTAAACATTAAAAGAAATTATTATTAATATATTTGAAAAAACTTTTCTTTAGAAATTACATAAGGTCTGTATAGTGTCCTTTTAATTTGATTAGGCAAAAAAAATATTTCAAAATATACAACAACCGTATTATTAAAAGTCTGAGATTTTAAAATATATATTTCAAGTAACGTTATGGAATTTTAGGGGTTTCAAGGGATTTCAACAGAGTTCAAGAGATTTAAATACATTTTAAGTAATCTTAAAGAATTTCAAGGAGTTTTGAAAGATTTCAAGACATTGAGAATCAGTAAAAACACATTAAAATTTTCAGTAGTTCCAGTAACGATTAGTAAAATAAATTGTTAATTAATAAGAATAAATTGTTCCAATTTTTTTATAATATGAATATCCGTACATAAAATTTTTAAGTTGAAAGAAAGTGGTCTTAAAAATTTTCAAAATGCTCCAAATTTCTTATTTTTATCCAAAATGGCTGGCTAATGAATTTGACCTTCATTTTAGGATAATATAGTAAAATTAGAGTATAACAAAGGCCAATCCAATTGGTCAATTCTTTCTAAAGTAATCATGCTCACAAGCTAAAAATCTATAGAATTTTTGATTGTGTATACAAACACTACAAATGCAGACACATTCGTAGAAACATGTTTTTTGATTTCAGCGAATCACAAAACGTGAAACATTTGTCGAAAATGGGGAATTTTAAAAGTGAAAAACATGAGTGAAATTCACAAACACTTTAATCCAAGCTCTGATTACTTGTATCTGTGCATGCGTGAGTATTTCTTATTTATGATAAAAGTTTTCATTGAAATAATAAAGTAATATATTCTATTACTCTAAAATGAATTACCCACCAATCATAACTCTCTCTCCTTCAGAATTTCAAATTCATTACAAATATAACAGCAAATATTTAATTGTATAATAATCATGTTGTTGTAATGTTTTTTTTTAATCTCTCAATTCTTGAAGATTTTGGAAAATCTTGAAAATCTAGACTCGAGTATTTTTGCCGATTTCAATGAATGAGCGCCGTCTATGATTCTAGTATTGGAACTGATATTAAAATATCATTTGCTTTTACTGGCGCAAAATAAGAAGCTCATTAACTACTAATCGATAAAAAATGTTGTTCCCCTTTAAAGTGGAATCATCACAGTCTTTCAGAAAGGTGTTACAAGAACTGCGGATTGTAAAAGTAACCTCGAAATTTTATTATCTTCGAGGACTGAATGAATGTATTTGCTCTTGCTGATCCAGCAGGTCGACTAGAACCTGATTTTAAGAGAGAAAAAACCTGGGGGGATATCTTCCTCTCCTCATCTTCTTTTGCTCCTTTTCTCCTTTACCTCTGATCCTATATATTATATTGGGCCCCCCTGATATGGCTTATTCTCAGCGAGTCACCTTTGGGCCATTGCGGTCAATCCTTCGACTATTTCGGCCCTTACAAGAGAGCTAAAAATTAAGTCGATTGTAAAAAGAAGATTCATTCAATCCAAATGAATCCGCAGCCTACATTTGAGACCTTTTTAATGCGTGACATCTAATCCGAATAAAGCCGAAATCAATCCGAAAACACTTTTTACTCCAATCCTCTCAGTCCGTATCTGAATGAATCCGAGATCATTTCGAACGACTTTCAACAATCCTTTACAATCCAGCTCCTTTACATCGCAGCTTCAATCTGAATCATTCAATTCCTGCCCAGCAATCCGAATGAATCCAAAATCAATCCGACTTCACCTTTCTACCCTTAAGTTTTTTCAAACTTAAATCCGAATGTATCCGGCATCAAACCGAATAAATTCAGTTGAATCCGACTCGCTACTATCCAATGAAACACGCTACTATTAAAATTTTGTTTAGCTTCCACCTCAGATTAGATTGGATTCATTCGGATTGGAATTCTAGCTTTGATTTTGCTATAGATCGAATTCAGTCGGATAGAAATCTTGGTTAAATTTTGGGTTAGGTCAGATTTTTAGAACGGAATGCTTAATTCAAAAAACGGATTGTTTCAAATTTAAACGAATAGAAATCTTCGTTTTCATCTCGGATTAGGTCAGATTCTGCCGGATTGTCATTCTTGTTTTGGCTTCGGATTAAATCGGATAGGAATCCTTGTTTAAAAATCACATGATTGCAAAGGGTATAAATAGACGTTCATAATTCATATGCTTACATATATGGATGTGTGTATGTATAATATTAGTGCATGTAGAAATGTGTGCAGTTGTATATAGGACAAGTACTTTTTTACTGAATATGCATACACACAGAGGGCATGATACATCAGTGATCAGGCAGCTTTCATGTGATGAGGTGGTGCACGCAACGCGGTTAAATATAAACTATGGACGAAAGGAGACAGGGGAACGAATGAACGGACAACTCCGGAGTGCACGGAGAGCTCCATGCTGGAATGTGACATGTGCTCATTAACATATAAATTAAACGTGACAACTCGGGGTCAGTTCTTCTTTTAACAGCGACCACCGCCATGACTGCCGCACCCTGGAGACCAAACGAAACATGCCAATTTGGAAATTCTCATCAAACACACACACACACACATTGTAACGTGGTATTTGATATACCATAAATACAAAAGTCACTAAAATCCCTATAAATTACTAAATTCAGTCAATTCAATTAGAACTACAAGTCGAGTACGGAATCAATAATTCAATAACTTCAATTTGTGTAGCGCAGGTTCATCGGCATATGGGACCGTATCAGGCACACAGCTAATACAAAGTAATCCTCTCCCCAAAAAAAAATCAGTTTTTGGATCCGCCCTTAGACCGTACTTTAATTACGTAAAAGCTTAAAGAGGGGGAGAAATCGAGAGATTCCGTTACGATTGGTTATGGAAGGTGGGTGGAGGGTTATTTCATCCATGTACGTAATTTTTGAAAATTCGAAAATGAAACCAATAATAACTCCCAGTAATTGATCAGAAAGTTGAAATTTAATTCTACGCGCCATAGAAACCCGCTTAGTAAAAAACGAACATAAATTACGTACAGTAAGGGGTTAAATTATTTTTTTAAGGTTTTTTTACAGAGGGGGGGTTGTTGATAGGGCGTAAAATACGTTACATAATTTAAGTAGTTAGTGGCCCCTATAGAAATTGACCGTTCACACTGTTGGAAAACGTGCAATAGTGCATCAGATATCGATACCTATTGATATGCAATCGTATCGAAAAGTATCAATACATTTTTCTGTTAACGTCAGGTTAGTACGTTTTTTGACCGATATTTTCCATCCCTAGAGAATAGAACGTAGATGCTTTTGATCGACATCGAGAGAGTAAAACATGTTTTTGATATTTTCGATGATAATTTCCCATCCGCCTATAATATATAGTAAAGCATGTGTTACATTACGTACACAAATATTGTTTCTTGAAGTATTGTATAATAGAACTCCTTTATTAAATCTTGATTTCGAGTTCCATTTTGCAGTGTTATAACATTGTTAGAAATTTATAGCAGAATTCTCTGTAACATGTCACTGGAGCGTTATGCTGTTACTGTAACAGAAAATTCTGTTACGGTTTAGAAATTTCTGTTACCTGGTAACTGCATAAAGCTCCAGTGACACTGTGACAAAAAATTCTGTCACGGGTTCAGAAATTTATCCTATGTGTCAGTATTTCTCATGAGTGAGAAGTAAGATAATTTTAGTTTCTCTAGGGGAAATAAAATTTTGTTTATAACGTCTATTTTGTCATAATTACTAACAACTCTAACAAATATACGTACCATATATAGTAGAGTTGCTAGAAATTACAGCAAAAAAGTCGTGGCATTAAAAATTTTCTTTCCTTTTATAATATGTCATGACAAAAAAAAAATTATTTTTAAAATAATCACTGCACCTCGCACTGGACCTAATTTATGTTTCAAATTAAACAATACCCATGCACGGTCTCTTATAAATATAATCGCACACTACACGCTTCGAGAAATCGCACTCGTTGGGGAACCGAACCCCCGGCCCTAAAATCTAATACGCACGCCGTAACCGCTTGAGCTATTTACTCGCTAGAATTTCATAGATAAAACCTCATAGCCAAGCTTTTTCGTTGAAAAGCCAGAGATAATTGTGAGAAACATATTCTTAAATTTTTGTTTACTTTACACATTTTAAGTTATTATTTCCAATTTAGTATAATAAAAGTCACTTTGATTTAAAAAAAAAACACCAAAAGCACATGTGCAAAACACTTTCCATCAAAAACCGGAGACATAACTGTCTCCGGTTACCGTAACATAAATTTTTAAACCTGAGACATAATTTCGACATTTTATGTCACGTATCTGTAATTTTACATTAGAATTAGTAAATTTATGTTACAGTGTTGTTATTTTATGTCACAATCTTCTAATTCTACAACAAATTTAGTAAATTTACTATAAAAGTATTATAAATCCATGTTTTGTGAAAAAAATTGGTAAAACTAATTGGGCTGAAGTATCAGACGTCTAAGTCAGACGGTTTTTTTTTGCAATACATTTAAAATGAAAAATAAAGTATCGATAAACTATTTACTGAAGCGCTGACGGTATTTTTTAGTTTAAAAACATTCCAAACAACAATAACAAATTTTTTTTTGATTCAATCGATACTTTGAAACATATGACGTTTATTGTTTATGTTTTATATTACCTTTAAAGGGTACCTTTGAAACGTCATATGTTTAAATAGGTAAGTTTTATTAGTGTTTGGAAAAACATACAAAATACCGATTGAATCAAAAAAAAATTTGTTATTGTTGTTTGGAATGTTTTTAAACTAAAAAATACCGTCAGCGCTTCAGTAAATAGTTTATTGATACTTTATTTTTCATTTTAAATGTATTGCAAAAAAAAACCGTCTGACTTAGACGTCTGATACTTCAGCCCAATATAAAACTATGTTACATTTGTAACTGTAAAGTATCAGAAATTCAAGAACTTTTCTAACAGTGAAGGTAAATGCACCAGTAATCGTCACTGCTTTAGTTATCATCAGATGGCGAAATATTTTTCATAAAATAAATATTCTTGTTGCCTCCATATGAAAAAGTATGATTTTTCAGCAAGTTTAAATATTCTGTTATCGAATTCACGATTCGATTACTAAAAATGATATTTTTTTAACCTGACGATAACTAAAGCATATGTATTATTTGAATTTTAATCATGAATATAAATTACAATTAATTAAATATCATATTAAGCAAACCAAATTATATTTTTTAAACTATAATCTGCTCACTTTAATAAATAATTTACAAAAATCAGAATCGTGTTTAATATGGTATTATAAGCATTTAAAATCTTTCATTTTGCTTAAGGTAACGATTACTGGTGCATTTAACTTATGTATCGCCATACAAATACCGTGCTTTAATGTTCAAGTGCCTACGCATTGTCAGAAAGTCACACCTGTATAGTGTATGTAGGTACCAACCTACAAGTTCAACTTAATCTTATCTTATCTAGCGATCTGCTACCTACCTTACTTCTTATAGATCTCCACAAAGCCTATATATGTTTAATCACGTAATTCTATGTACCTTTAAGAAGACATGTTTGTTAATAAAAATATAATTTAAAAACATACTGTTTTAGTATTTCTCTCGATAATACTATTTCTCTGCCCATGAGTATATTTCCTAGGTTTTCTCCATTCTTTTTGACGAAACATCTGCTATTTTCATGGATTGTAAAACTTAGCAAAGTACAATAATAAATAATCTTTAGAGTTTCCCTTCACATTTTTTAGAAATAAAAGTTGTAAATGTATTAGTAAATGCTAAGGCCTTCAAATTCTCTCGCTCAATTCGTAGTGATCCAATTGTTGGCCATATTTTTTTTGGAATCTGGTGCTATTCCGACTTGTGAACGCCTAGTGCAGGTACTTTTTGACCCAACAGGTCTACCCATCATCCTATTATAAAAAGATCATTAGTAACGTAACGCTTCTTCCTTATTGGTCAGATGAAAGTGATGACGCGGCGTATATTGAATATGGCGCGTGACGCGGGAAATCTTAAATCTTAAACAAATATTGTAGCAAATGTGCGCGTGGAGCGCGCGTTTAATCTCTTAACATTAAAATGAAGGTTTTTTTTTCAAATTACGAGTATTTTCAATAAGTTACTTCTACTTTTTTTAATAATCTTTCTTCCCCTAAAAATGTTCCTCTGAATCCTAAGGACTCTCAAGAGGTCAGTCAATTTATATCGCACTAGAGTTGATCACATCGTCTTTCGTCACTTTATGTTTCTTGAGTTGAAAACACTTTTCCATACTCTATGTTTCTTGAGTAGAAAATACTTTTCTGCAGTTACGCTTTGTTACTTGAATCTCAAACAGCTTTTTGAATCAGTCATTACTCATTGATCTGCGAGTTGCTTCTTACTTTTACGTCTTTAGTGAAACATTTCTCTAAATAATCTAGTTACTTCATGCTACGTTTGTGAAACTTCTCTCTAAATCTAGATTATATCTTAATTTATTTTTTGTATTAAAAATCGTTGGTATTTTGTGAATATTGAGTGATCCTATTAATTAGAATAAACTTTAATTATATCAAACCGATGTGTCTTTGATTTCGATCACCAATGCTATTTTTAACACTATATATATATTACATTTGCATATGGTACCAATATATAGCTAGATTTAGATTTGCTTCTGATTCGAATTGCAGTTGAATTTAATTAGCAAGTTATATTGCGTTAATTGTCCGAGAACTGTCTCAGAAAACTCATTTTGTTATAACAAACGAGCTCAGCCTTTGATACTCACATTCTGTATCCGAATTTCCTAGAATGCTTCACTTTCTTTATAATTAAAACTTTTGCTCTCATTTTATAATTTATACATTATAATGTAATTGTAATATGTGATAATATGCGCTTCCGATTCTAACGCTTAGGTATCGGGGTCGATGTCCTCTTGCAGATTTACAAGTTTGCTACTGATGCAGGTGGCTCAAAATCGTAAGGATCAATTGCATTAGTATGATTCAAGTGAAGATTATAATTAAGGGGTTTACAATTTAGAGATGGTGTTTATTAATAATGCTATATGAGTTATGTGATGATTACATGTTTATTAATGAGTAATTAATTATTAGTGAATAATTAATAATTAATGTCGTGCTGACATGAAACTAAGGAATTTAAGAGATTTAAAATTTGTTGAGAGATCTAAAGGCTCTAAATCAATTTGCAGCATTTTTCAGATGAAAATAATTCAGAGCACCAAAATACAAAAATGTAATTTAAATATCGCCAATATGCTTAAACATGATACGTAACGGGAGACCCCATCACACCTGTTACTGCTGGTTGCTTGAAGCCGAAGGGCAAACTGAAATAACGGGAAGCTTACAAAGATCGGATATTGCTGAAAAAGTTGGAATATTAAAGATTCTATAATCACAATATCAATACTTCTCAGATAAATTCTTTAACATTACACTATAGTGAAAGATAATTCCTATTTTCAAAGTGAAATATCCTTTTTTAATCCCCGATCTAATATCCATTGAATTTATTTGACAACTATAGCAATATTATACGCGCGTTGAAGTGCACAAAAAATACTCTACATATAAATAAACAGCTGGCACTTTTGTGCCTCAGATCTCTAGTAACTAAACTAAGTAGTGTTTCTTTATAAAACTTAGTTATGGTAAAAATCAAGTCAAATCATCTTATGTCTTACATTTGAAAAATGCTCTCAAATACTCGAAAAATGCCTTTTTGGGATATATCCACCTATAGTTTGCCAGTAATCTCAAAGTTGGCTGTCTGCGCGTGCAACACATGTTCACTTCCTACCGGAGAAATGTTGCCATTGGGAAGAAACAGAGCTACAGGTCCCTTATGTGAGAATTAAGCGTCAATAGGATTTTAATTTTTAAGTAGTGGAATCTTAAGGGGTGAAAAAATCATGTGAAAGCATGTGAAAAGCATGTGAAAAAATCCCTAATATCAAAATCTACAACGCCCAAGTACCAACCTAAATTCAAAATTCCTTAGAATTTTCCGAATCTCGCTATGCACTTCAAAGCTCGAGCACTTACCAGAATCGTATAAAAAAAGAAGTTTTATAAATCGCTTACTACACATGTGCTAGTTACTTGAATAGTTACTGGACCTGTCAGTTGTTTCGCAGGGTCGCCAATTTACCATTATATATACCATTATATTTACCATTATACTAATGGTAAATTGGCGACCCTGCGAAACAGCTGACAGGTCCAGTAACTATTCAAGTAACTAGCACATGTGTAGTACGCGATTTATAAAACTTCTTTTTTTACATGATTTTGGTAAGTGCTCGGGCTTTGAAGTGCATAGCGAGATTCAGAAAATTTTTCTGAGTGAGTGAAGCACCCTTGGAGTGAAGTTTTGTGCCTTTTTTGCTCGGACAGGGACTTGACAAAATGTAAGTACTGTTTACCCGCACCCCTCAACCCGCGTCTCCTCATTTGTAAAAATTCACTTTTTAGCCAAACAAATTTCTTTTTGCAGAAAATAAGCAGATAGCCTCTGTTGTACAACCAAAAGATTGTCGATAAAAAAAAACGACACTTCAAACACATCATTTTTGCGACCTCAAGCACCGCGTATTGCTAAGATGTGGACACAATGGCGGATTTGAGTAAAGTCTACATTAATTTTTAGTGGTTTGAAAATGCTCCAACACCGTTAATCCATATATTATTTGTATACCATTCATCTCAAATGTTTTTGCAAAAAAATCATTAAAAATGCTCTTTTTGGGGGAAATAAGCCGATAATAACCCCATAAGTAAATTTACAAGACTTAAAAATTTTTTACGGGATATTTAGATATTTTTTAAGAACTTTTAAGAGATTTCATCAAGGGATTTCATGAGTATTATATGGAATTTTATCAAACTTCATGAAATTGTAAGGGATTGTAAGAAATTTTAAACATATTTTACTAAATTTCAAGGCGTTTCACGAGTTTTCATGAAATTTTAAAGGTATTTTAGGAAATTTTAAGAATTTTTACTATACTTCATGGGATTTAAAAAATTTTTAACACATTTAAATTAAATGTTTTATTACTAATAATCTATTTATATAATAAAAGTACTCATTACTCTTTTTCTATAACATATTTAAAGTGAAATTATTAAAGCTACAGAAAATTACTGGCGGAGTAAAATTAAAATATTTTTATAGTTTTTTTTTTTATTCAAAATTTCTTCTAAGACAAGTTAATTGATTATAAAAATTAAGGTAGTTATTATACTATTCAAACTTCGATAGTGTTAATTAATCACATTTTTTACTTAGAGAAAGAAATACATATTTTGAGAAATTTTTCAGCGGAACCATGAAATAAATCAAAATTCTCAAAAAGATCTTTATTATATTATAACTAATGAATCATAAAAACTAATTTTTCCAAAGCCATACTTTTTAAATGACATTTTTTTAACTCGGCCGGGCTCATAACTTAAACAAATCTTAATCTTCAATCTTAACTTGAAAATTAAACCGTATATTCAAAACTACAGTTTTTACAGAAGCATCTAAAATTTCTTCATTATATTTCATAGTTCTTTTGTTATTAATAATTTTAATAGTTTTTTTTTAAATTAAAAATTTTTTTTTATCACGCTATTTTTGCAAAAATCAATGCGTCAAATAAATTTTACGTATATTATGTAAAGAATGTAGTTTTGAATATACAGTGAAATTTTCAAGTTAATCGGTGAATATTTGTTTAAGTTATTGGTGCAGTCGATTTAAAAGATGTGATTTCGAGAAAGACGCGTACAGCGGCCATTTTGTTTCGCACTGCTTTCCAAAAATTATTATACATAATTTATTAGCTGTGTAATAAAGACCTTAGTTCAGAATTTTTATTTACTTTATGGTACTGCTGAAAAAAAAATTAAGCTTAATTTTTTTTCCATGATTGTCAGGTTTAAATTTCCCTGACTTCCGGCAATCCTGCTCTAAAAACATCATCTTCCTACCTTTTTCCTATGCCCATTCGGTATCCACTAGAAATCACCACCAATTATTTCATCTGATAGAAACATTGCCATAAAAACTGATTCGACAGGTGATAAGTCTTATTCTAAATTGAACAATCTAGATTAAGACACAATCTTACATATCTGACTTGATCAGTCATCTCCGATAAACTCATTAATATTCGACTCTTCATATATCATTAAAGCAACAACCAGTTCCTCATTTGTCTATTTTTGACTTTATGACGATTAGAAGTTCCCAAATGATGCAGAGATTGTAAAATCCTGATTTGTATGTGTTTGTGTGTGTGGGGGGGAGGGGTGTCTGCCGCATCGACAGCGTTCTACTCGCCGAGTCAGATACACTCTCAAGGTGGTCTCGTCTAAATATAGCCGAGTGCAGTCCAGAATAACACGAGCTGGTCGGCAATGTCCAAAGCTCAACAACAACATCTCAAAGATGAAGAACACTAAGTATTAAGGAATAGAAATAACCACCCTGGCGAAATTTTCGCATTGAAATTCACCTCGAACCAATCCGAAATTTTTTGAGTCATTGCGAAATTAGTATCCGAATGATTCCAATCAATCAAAATTAATATCAAGTTTCAATACAAATTAATTCGAATTTTTCGGAATCAATCGGGTTAATTGAGATAGAATGGATTCATTCAGATTGACCGAATTCAGAAGGTTTCAAGTTCGGATTAATTTGGACTGACTGAAATCATTCGACATTGAAGATTCAGATGAATTACGATTAATTCGGATAAACTAGATTCATTCGGATTAAAAGTTTGAATTGCTTTTGAAGGGTCCTTGGATTAATTTGGATGAAAATTTCGGAACGATTCAACAAATTTCGGATTTTTACATTCTCATAATTAGTATTAGATCTGTGTATAATTTGACCTCCGCCCGTTTTCGGCAAATATACACGTTTTGTAACCCCCTGAACTCGAAAAAAATATTTTTATGAATATGTCTTCCCCCCTCCCCCACCCCCTCTCAATGGAATTCAGTCCCACTGAATTTGATCTAATGCGAACTGAAACGAATGTATTCCTACACGGAAGAAAATAGTTCTGGAGGAATCACCGAACTTGTTACGAAGTGGCGGATATGAGAAAAAGTCGAGAAGAATTACGGATCAACTTTTCTGTAAATACTCTTGAACATTTTCTTAAAGAATTAAATACATAGGTATAATTCGGGAAGAATTCTTGAAGAGTACAGTAATTTTATTCACGTGAATCTTGAAAATTTACGGAACTTAAAATAAGGAAAAACGGAGTGGAAGACTGGATATTTTACAGTCGAGTTCGGGAATTTTCAAGGTCGTTGCACCATTTCTAGTACAAAGAAAATATTCCGATTTATAGAGGGCCGCTACTATCAGGGCCGATTTTACCTAAAATGCCACCCTGTGCGCTGTGAAAAATGCCGCTCTTTTATCTTAAACTTTCATGACATGTTAAAAAAAATCTTCAAATATACAATTCACAGCTGAAATAAACATAAAGCCTGTGTTTTTAATTTCTTTGTTGTTTAATTATAAGAGAATAATTACATATAGTACATGTTATTTAGATATGCCTTCCCTTCTAAACATGGTAACCTAACCCTGTTTTCCATTGGATTATTGGAATCTTATAGAAACTACGGTTGAGTTGACATGTTTACAAGGAAAGGCATACATGTCATCTACTCTATCACGCCTTACTCACACCCTTCGAAAAAAAAAGAAAAAAAAATTAATTTTGCTTAAAATTTTGTCGCCCCACGAAATTTGCCGCCCTGTGCGTGCGCACCGTGCGCACCTATTGTAAATCCAGGGCTGGCTACTATATTTAGCATTGTAAGTATACCTACGCGGGACAAGGTAGAATTACAAATGTTTATTTTTATTATAATTGAACACATTAGATACTAGATACATGTTATATTCTTAAACATATATATATTTATGTAACGCAGGCATGATTTACGCGTTTTATCAGACTCTTTTTAGTTCTGAAAGTGACCGTTTACACGATTGGAAGGGCGGAATGTATGATTCTAGCTCTATAATACTCCTAGGATTATTATGAAGCTATAATTGTACATTACCACGCGCATGTGGATTTGCGTCGGTCTATTATTCTACTCTGATACTGCCAACTATCTGTTTTCAATGCTACTACATCGTATACTCATTGACGCTCTAACTTAAATTTCATTTAACAAATTGTCACAATTGTAACAATATCCATAATCCGTCCATCTGGTTAATTCTCTTAAGAGCATTTGGTACTTTGAAAATTTTTCGATTTTATTGATTTTCAATTATAGTATATTATGTAAGGAGTCGTAGGCAAGGCGGCGAATATGAGTTACAAAAATAGCGCGCTCAAAAAAAAAAAAACAAAAAAAAACCGCCAGTTCACACACGTTACGTACGATACTTTTCATAACAAAATCATAAAAATGCCGTGATTCGTGTCTCAATAGGCAATCGATATGGTAGACTTTTTGACATAACATTGTATAACTTCAGTATAATTCCAAATGATTAATCGCGCACTACATGTTAACCAATGGCAGAATTTCTTCAAGATTGGTGCTTATTCGGATAAGTATTAAATTATTAACCACATACACTTGTGGTTAAAAACATTGGCTCACCTCTGCCCAGGGATGTGCACGTAATATAGCTTAGGTAAATTACATGAGGTTTTTTACGTGATTTACGTACTGTATTACGTCGAAAACACCAAATTCATATGGAGTGTGGGATTTTCTACGTATAATACTTAATTTACAAATGTAAAAAACCATAGTAATATACGTAAAAATCCTCAAATTACGCGTAATTGTCCAACCCTGCCTCTGCCGGTCAATGTGCGCGTATTTTCGTAGCTCAAGAGCGTAGATCTTGCAACGTTGCAATTTGAAGTTTGAATAGCTTCATCCCAGGAACAAGAAACGGATTAGAAAATTTGAATCGGTCTGAGGCTTTCGTGAATCCGCATTCTTAAATAATAGGAAATTTCCGATTAGAAATTTATCAAAGGTTTCCTATTATAAAAAAAACATGGCATAAAAATCTCGAATTGAAAAGAATCGAATATCGAACTTCGAGTTTAGAGCATTGAATTGAATAATATAGAAAAGAAAATAGAAAAGAAAAGAGAACCGCGACGGCCGCGTAGCGGCCATCAGTGGCACTAGTTTATTAAAAGGTTTATTTACTTTGCAAACACAAACTTTACTTATTTATCTTTTACAGACGGAGAAAACGCTACACTAACCATTACTCTAGGATACACTACTCAGTCGTGTGGTCGAAAAAAAAAGTTGAATGGTTACTGTGAGAAACGAATGGTTACTGTGGAGAAACGAATGAGTCGTGTCAATATACTACTCAGTCGTGTAGTCACCTTTTGTTTTCGGCCACACAAATGAGTAGTCTATCCTAGAGTAATGGTTAGTGTAGCGTTTTCTCCGTGTATTATTGAAATCGGAATCTATGTTGAATTCCGATTTTCTAATACACAGCTTTGTTTAATTGGTCAACGGTTTAAAAAATTTTTAATTTGATGTGAAATATGGCAACATAACCCTAAAAATTCCGATCTGATTGAAAAATGCCTAAAAAGAATGTAAAAGTTTCTGTTCAATCGGAGTTTTCTGATAAAACCATCTAAATTTTGGAAACCGATTGAAATACATGATTCCAATTCAGAAAGACGACTCTTGAATCCGCATTTTTAAACAAATCCAATTCACTAAAGCAAATCGTTTAATCGGTTCTTTTTTCCTGGGATGTCAAAGATTTTTTTTAAAGGGGTTAAAAGTTTAAAAAATGTCAGGTGTGTGCGTGCGTATCGAGTAACTATAGTAAATAAGAGAGATATTAATCTCCAGAAAGGGAAAACAGTGTTGCCAGATCACGATATGGTCACGTTTATCCATTTGAAAGTTACTAAAATTTCAATGTATTTTATCAGATTATTTATTAAACTACGTGGTAAATAAATTTGATTTTTTTTCTAAAAATTTGTAATTTGAAGCAGCACAAATACTGACATTTTTTTTAATGACAGTGGCAACGGTAAGGGCAAAAAATTTCTTATTAATTTAGCATATAAATCATCATTATATTTAAATATACCTCCTTTTTTTAAAAAATTCTACCAGAGATCGATTTTTTTACATACAACCTTAAGGGGTTATATACATATATACACTTGTGTTGGTCGAAAAAATCGAAAATTTTTTTATTGCATTTTCTTAAAGTGCATTCTTTTAAGGATTATTTTCTCCAAATTTCTTAGAAATCTGAGCACTAGCACATAGTTAGAGCTGTCAACAGCGCGCTACCTCCAAATGCGTGCCGCCCGCGCCAACAAGTATTCGAAAATTTAAACGCGATTATCTCGGAATGTGATTTCTCAAAAAGGGTCGTTGCAGTGTCTACGATTTCTCAAAACCCATGTCATCTATCAATCTAATTTTTTTCAGGCTACTTTATAACAATATTATCTCATACTTGGGCGAAGGAATTCCCATTTCAAAGAAGACTTTTTTTTTGGGAATGAAAAAACTGAATTTTCAGACTCCTAACAATCGATTTTTTCAGAAAATTTATCACTAATTTTTAAAAATACTTATTTTGTCAAATCCTTCTTCCAAGTAGAGTAAAATTATATAAACTAAAGAAATCTCATGGTTAAATTGATTGCACGTGATCCATTTTCGACTTATCATGGACACCGCGAAGGGTGTTTGAAAAAAGGTGTTATGACTCAACGGACGTAGTGCCTACAAATGTCAATATTTTTCATTCAAATTTGGGATAAAATATCTTGAAAAATGTATAAATAGATGCGTAGTGGTTTGTTCTTAAAAAAAAATTACCGTCTTTTCCAAAAAAAATTCGTGAAAAAACCCTTTTTTTCCAATAAAGAATTAAGAATTTAAAGAATTTCATGAGTCATAGGAGTAAAGATTAAAGAATAAGAAATTTTTCCGGGTGAGGTTAGAATTCTTTCAGATTGCGACTGTTCGGATTGGAATGTGAAACACGAATTGGAAATAAGGATTGAAAGTCATTAGAATTGACTTCGGAGTAATTAAGATTGGGGACACAAATTGAAAAGGATTGAAAGGTGAGTTCGGATTGCATTCGGATTGGAAGGATTAAAACTTGTTCAGATTGATTTCACATTTATTAGTATTAGGGGCACGTATTAGAAAGGATTGAGAGTATGGATTAGATTTCTCATTGAATCGTCGGATTGAAATAGCTATTGGTTACGGATTCGTTTCTACTGTATGTGTTTGAAAGGTCATAATTTTCCAGAAATGGGATAATTATGGACATTAATATGTATAACAATGTAAATGACTGATAAGAATATTTGTTTTGATGTTACAGAAATGTTCAGACTACATGGCATCAACAGTGAACACCTTTGCTCGGACCGAACCGCCGGATACTCAAGTGACAAAGTCAGTAATAGCTCTGTTACTACATTATGACTGGAACAAATTTACCATTATCGCGGAGAAAGCATGGTCGACTGTTGGTAAATCGTTGGAGGAACAAGCCGCCAAGCACAATCTCACTGTCAATCAGCGTAAATACATCGAAGATCGGCATGTTTGCTGTGCGGAGAGACTAGATTGCTGTCAAGTCAGCACTTGGTATCAACTTATACAGGATACGAAAAACATGACCCGTAGTCAGTATACATTCAATTTTTCAAAATGCTTGCAATTCACTTGTAATTCTATTTATTCGAAAACTATCCTAGCGAAAATTTTCGATTGAAATTCATGCCGACACAATCCAGAATTTTTTTAATCATTCCAGAATTTCTATCCGAATCAAACAGTTGCATTCCAATTTAAACCAAACGAAGTTTTCATTCCGGATCAATCCGAGAACTATTTTGAGTTCATTATTTACAATATCTGATTAATTATAATAACTAGTAAATTTTCTAAAAAAAAAATTGGTATTATAAAAAAGAGGAAGTAATTGAACTGCCACATCGTATAAGGGGATATCAAATTTCTTGATCAAAGCGCAAAAGCTTTTATAAAATTTTTTTCAATTTTTATTTTTGAGAATTTATTTGCAGTTTCTCTCATTTAAACTCTCCACTTTAAAATCGCGATATCGATTTTTTATTTAATTTAAACTCTTATAGTAACAGAAAAAAAAAATAAATTCGGGGTGAGATGAAATTTTGCGGGTGAGATGGAATACTCAATGGACTTGACTCTGAAAATTTATTTGGCACAGAAAATATATAAAAATTACTCCGATAACATAAAAAAAAGTTTTTTTGTTTGTTTTTTACGTCACATGCACCAAAAAGTGTATGAACAGAAAAAAAATCTTGTGAACAGAATTCAGGTATAAAACCATCAATACAATTGTTTGCAGTAATTCACTTTTTTTCTTTTCATGATTTTGAAGAAATCATTTTCAATAATATTCAAATTTTTTTATTTTTTATAATAAGTTTTTTAATTTTGATTAATTTTTTAATCATTTTTAACGAGGTATAAAAATTTATAACACGCATAAGTACGAAGCGATGATCAGTATAATGTAATAATTACATATGCGATCGAAAAACGTTAACGTTAGTACACGTACCTTTTATGAGGTCTCAATAATTAGTACCAATGATAAAAAAAAAAAAATAAATAATAATAATCACTTCTCAAAACTGGCCACACAATCGAGTCTTTTTTAGAAATCGCCGCAGTATAAGAATTCGACATAAATTTTTGGTTACTTGTTGAAGGAAATATTTACACTGAGCCCCGTTATCTTTGGTCAATTAGCCCAGGAGGAGCAAAGTGTTTCATCTCCTCTCCTCCCGTTTCATCTCTCCAGGACTAAATATCCTATAGGTTTGGACACATTTCAAATGATTTTTAAAAATTTCAAGAGATTTCTTTTGATTTTATAAAATTTCAAGAGATTCCAAGTGATTATCATAAATGGAAGAGGAACTTCGAAATATATTACATGATTTGAAAACATTTAGAATGATTTTAACCCTTTTCGGCGAACATTTTTCTATCAAACCGATTTTCATAAGATTTTCCACTCGGGGGTTTTCGAGGTCGCTGATTACGAATCCGGAGCCAGATTTTCAAAATTCAAAATGGCGGATCCAATATGGCGGACGAGTTTCTAAAAAATTGAACAATTTTCATGAAACTTTCCATTGGGGGTTTTTAGAGGTCACTGATTACGAATCCGGAAATCGATTTTTAAAATTCAAAATGGCGGATCCCATACGGTGGACAAGTTTTCAAAAACTTGAAGATTTTTCATGAAACTTGACATTTAGGGGTTTTGGGGGTGATATCAATCCTTGTTCAGAATTTGACCGTTAGGGAGGAGAGGGGAGCAGAACGAAGTCTGAGTGGGAGTGGGAAGAGGAATAGGAAAGAGGGGGGGGGGGTTTAGGATGTATCTTTTGAGTAAAGACTCACCATTTTTGTAGTAACTAATAATCGTTTATTAGAAGCAGGTTTAAATAAACGGAGACGCCAGAGGTTCGCGTTGCTTAACAAACTAGGAAGTGTGAGTAAAAATTCTAAGGCGGTGTGGATAGTTGTGGACCTGGTGGGACAGATAGCGGAAAGCGGAAAAAGGGGAGGGGGTGTAGTGGTGCCGAGTAGTATGCTACTCAGGCGTTGTGCCTAACGGTAGGCTACTAGATGTGAGGGGTGCGCCGGAGCAAATTTGTATGCCACTAGCCCGGACTTCCAGCGTTGCCGAGAGATATGCCAACTCGGGTGTTGCACCTAGAGGTATGCCTCTAGGCGTGAGAGAGTGCCGAAACTAATTGGTATGCCACTAGCCTGGACTTTCCAGTGTTGCCGTGAGGTATGCCAACTCGGGTGTTGCACCTAGAGGTATGCCTCTAGGCACAGGTCAGCTGTTCGAGAGGTGGTATGCCACCCCCAAACGATCTGACGATTTCTCGTCGTGCAGGTCCTTTTATACTCTAGGGGTCTAAAGGGTTTGCGTGGTGAGGGAAGAACTCTTTTGGTGGGAGATGCGTGGAAGACGCTTTCACGGTATCTGCGCTTCTCTGAGTCTCCGGCAGATACGCGGAGGACGTATTCGCGGTATCCGCGCCTCTCTGAGTCCCCATCACGCGGTATTCGCCGAGTTAGTAGAAATAGTCTTCGCCGCGCTGTCTGAGTATTTTGAGGCGAAGATCCTTTCTACTTTTTCCTAAATTATTCTATTTTATTTTATTTCTTATATTTATTTAAATTTATTTCCGAGATAGCAATGTCGTTTTGGGGTTTTGCGCCTAGGCGTATATCAGGGGGTCTCAAATAATGAATATGCAGTCAGATTGAACCTTTCCGGTCTCTGGAATCTTTAGTTCTGGGTAACGCCAAGTGTAAGCCAGCTGGGATTAGGTACCGGAAAGATTCAATCTGACTGCAGATTCATTATTTGAGACCCACCAAAACCCCTAAATGTCAAGTTTCATGAAAATTCTTCAATTTTTTGAAAACTCGTCCACTATATGGGATCCCACATTTTGAATTTTGAAAATTGGACTCCGGATTCGTAATCAGCGACTCTCAAAGCCCCCAGATGCCAAGTTTCATGACAATTCATCAATTTTTTTGAAAACTCGTCCGCCATATTGGATCCGCTATTTTGAATTTTGAAAATCTGGCTCCGGATTCGTAATCGGCGACATGGAAAACCCCCGAGTGGAAATACTCATGAAAATTTTTTAATTTTTTTAAAACTTGTGCGCTATGTTGGATTCGCCATTTTGAATTTTAAAAATCTGGCTCCGGATTCGTAATCAGCGACCCTCAAAGCCCCCAGATGCCAAGTTTTATGACAATTCTGCAATTTTTTGAAAACTCGTCCGCCATATTAGACCCGCCATTTTGAATTTTGAAAATCGGTTTTCGGATTCGTAATCAGTGACCTCGAAAACCCCCGAGTGGAAAGTTTCATGAAAATTCTGAAATTTTTTAGAA
>UCOK01011559.1:0-11113 GCA_900474325.1 Synergus umbraculus
TTGTGCTTTAAATTGACTATACAACCAGACCTTATTCTACTATTAAACGCCGTTTGCAAATCTTCCCAAAGAACCCTATCTGATTTCCTGTTCGTGTTACCTCTACCTTTTTTCTGCAAGTTTTTAATATTCCTATTTATTGAATTAAGAATTCCAATTGTTGTTAGTAACTTCATCTTTTCACCAACTGATGCATTCCTTCTTTGCTTTAGGATTTTATTCAACAATCTGGTATTCCGTTTACCAATTGTTAACCATTCATGTATCAAAGTCACTGATGAGCTTTCGTCTAAAAATCCAAAACCAGTCTCCATCAAATGAATTAATTTTTTGCAAAATTTTGAATCCATTTTCCAGTTCATCCTGTTGGGATCGGTGAAGTCCATCTTGATGATTTATCGAAGACAATAAACACTTTTAAAATCAAACTATAGTCTTTAAACAAAATGCACCAATCGAAAAAAACTTTTATTTACTTAGCAACACTTGAATACTGACACGTTTGAATGGTGTACAAGTAACTGTTGTACTGAAGAATTAAGGGATGTGCTGCGGTTCATATAGGACTTTTTAATCTAATTTCTTAGAATTGCTTATCTTATTGTTATGGCTACAGTATATTCCATGAAATTCCGCAATATGACGTCATTTCTTAGAATTCTATGTAACGTAATACGCTAAATTTCTCAGGAGTGGGGGTAAAACAGGTTTGGACTTGCATAGAAATATGTAATATGACACCATTTCCCAGGAATTCTATGTACAATTTCTCGGGGAGTGGGGGGTTTAACCTTGAAATTATGTAATATGACGTCATTTCTCAGAATTCTATGTAACATGATACGCTAAATTTCTCAGGAGTGGGGGTAAAACAGGTTTGGACTTGCATAGAAATATGTAATATGACACCATTTCCCAGGAATTCCTATGTAACCCGATACTTTTATTTTACTATAATTTTGACACCCCCTATTGTTTATGTTAAAAAGAAAAAACATATGACGTCATCTCTCAGGAATTCCTATGTAACCTGATACTTTTGTTTTTCTACAATTGAAACACCATTTGTTTATGTTAATAATTCTTATCACCGGAAGTAACTCATCATAACTATGACGTCATCCACATTCTTCCCCTCACCACTCACATTCACACAGACACACACTACCACCAACGCAAGCTCACACGGACATGCACTCACACGAACCTGTCCAGAAGCCTCCCTGCTATACTACTAACTTTTTTCTAGATTGTGTAAGCACACTGAGTCTTATCACGTCTCACCAAGGTTATTAAAATATGTATATCAATTGAGATGTTTATCACTTCAGTTTAATGCTCGATTCTGATAAAAATCTATTACGATCCCACGAGGTGTCCCAGCGACTTTCAGTTGCTGCCAAATAAAGAGTTTAAAATATCTTCAATGAAAAAAAAAAATATACATATTCTTTAAAAATTGAAAAAGAATTGAAACGGATGTTTTGTTGAATTTTTAATTTTATAATAGTTTTTAAAGACAAAAAAGCAAATAAGTTGTAGAAGCTCACTATTTTTAACAAAAATTGTAAACTTTTTACAATTTTTTACTTCCGACAGTCCCTGTTGGAAGTGAAAAGATAGAAAAAGATAGAGATTTTAGAGATTTTCTATCCCTCCCAAGTGTACACTTTGCATCCATGGATTGCAAAAGGGATAGAAAAAGATTAGCGTGATTAGATGTGGATAGGCGTGGATAGATGAAAGATACAGAAAGATAGAAAGATAGAGATTCAAAAGGAAAGAGATTAATTTAGAGATACAAATAGATTGGCATGGATAGGAAAGGATACATTTGGATACACTTTTCCTTTCTATTTCAATCCTGAATATTGAAAAAGATTCAAATAGATAGACTTTCTATCTTTTTACTTCTAACAGGGGTGTGCAAGATGTCACACACTCTGAAAAATTACTACATCCGTCGAAGAAGGGTGTAGTAATTTTTATGAAGAATGCCATAGATACACTATAGATACACTTGTGTAAAGAGGACACTTAAAAATGCTTAAAAATTTGTTTAATGCTAGAAATTTTTGACCCCTCCAATTTGATTCGAAATCCGAAAAAAGAAATGTATTGTTTATTTTTTTATTTCGATTTGAACAGCAGTGTCCTTTAGGAACTCAATATAGCCACTACAATTATTATTTAGTTAACGTTGAAATGAATAGAAGATACTGATTAAGGTCTATAGATTTTATTACACTACGATTAAACTGAAAGGTATTAATTTTAAGTTATACAGTAATGTATCTCGAGAATGGAGTCTCATGACCACGGTCGTATACACAGGTCCGGGGACTCTCGTGGTGGCGGATGTTCCCTAACGTAAGCCAACAAGTTTCGCGAACCTACCACACTACATGGCGCACTAGTAGAGTAGTTGTGAACCACGCCGTTTGATGTACAAGTGGCAATTTTTGGAATTAATCGAAAGCTTCAACAAGGGAACATCCGCCACCACGAGAGTCCCCGGATCTGTGTATACGACCGTGCTCATGACTCAATGAATGGTTCTAGTGAATATGCATTAATGAAAAAATATTGTTCAAACATGAATTCCGTCCATTTCTTAGTACGTAAGTTCACTGTTAAAGGGGAGAATCTCAAGTATATTACTTAAAAAAAGGTTATTTTCAAGGATTTTTCTAAAATGTGTTTTGATAAAACTTTGTGAAAACTTCAGTATATGGGCCATGTCATACAAAATTTACAATCAAAAATTTATTTCACGCGAAATATTTTTCTTTGCTTTTTTTGGTCGAAAATATTGTACACGTATAATTTTTATTTTGGATTTATGGACGAAAAAAATAATTCTCTTAAAAAAATAAGTGGCTGCAGTAAAATTTAGGATTTTCTCCAAGCTTTTCAATAAGCATTACAAGAAATTCATTAGACCAATTGTTTATAAGAATATGGCCTATTTTAGAAAACAAATTATTTTTTTAAAACTTTGGAACTATTTAAAAAAATTTTATTTTATTGAAAATTGTACTTCAGATACTTTAGTCACTACTCCCAAAATTTGGGAATGGACCGTTGAAAATTGTGTCTGTTATAAATTTTTAACTATAATTTCGCAAAATTGAAATTTAATATCATGTCGAAATAAAAATATACGTGTACGATATTTTCAACCCAAAAACACAAAAAAAAAATATTTCGCGCGAAATAAATTGTTGATTGTAAATTTTGTATGAAATGGCCCATATATTTTCGCATATTTTAAGTGTAAAACATTCTTCCCATGCAAAAATTTAGCATTTGGGTCCTAATGGACCCTAGAAAAGTATAATTAAATTGAAGTCGATATATGTATGTATGTTTTGGTTAGACGCGATCGAAATATATGTTTAAAAAATTTCTTGTTTTAACACGATAATAGGTCGTTTTGTGAGTAGTTATGTGTAGAATATGTGGTAAAAATTTCAGAAGGATCGACCTACTGGTTCCGGAGAAATCGTGTGGGGCGTCCGAAAAAACGCTGTTTTGAGGAAAACGCGTTTAAAGTTTTTTTTTAACATGTTCTCGCGGTCAGATAGTAACGTTTGGGTTGAAAAAAATACACTTATACTGCTCGGATCTTCATAAAACTTTAATACAATATTCTTAGATACATATACATTCGAAAAATATAAAAAAAATTGTTTTTTCGAAAGTGATCAACTAGACTACACCCTTAATTTTAAATAAATAGAAAATTCTAACCCCAGTGTATATAAAAAGAGAATTAAACATAAAAAAAATAATAAAAAATAAATAGGAAATTCTAACGCTTATGTATATAGCAGGATAAATATTTGAGGTATTCAAGAACATCCTGATTATAAATATGCACTAAAAAAATTGACAAGTCAAAGGAATCAAAATTGTAAACAAAGGAATGATTTGAAATATTAAATCCAATTTTTACTCCTTTGAATTGTCAATTTTTTTGTCTAATATATTTTTATATCTAAGCTACTCTTATAAATATACCTAATACCACAAATAATTCTCCTATTATAAACATAGGCCTTACAATTTTTTTTTATTTTATGGGTAAATCAAGCTGACATTATGTCGTAAGAAATCACTTTTTAAAATCTGCTAAAAATTGAGAATACTTTTCTCATCTACTTTTTTCTTTTTTCTTTTTCTAACTGAGCATAAAAAAATTGGAAATCAAGAAAAATTGCAAATCCCTGCAAACAAGAAATTGTTCAAACATATTTTTCGAGCGCGCGTAACCAAGAAGTATATAATATATATGTAAACTTCAAATTAATTATACTTTTTTAAGGTCCTAATGTGTTACTTTTGCGCATATAAAGAATATCTGATTTTAAAATAGTACATTTCGATACAAGTACGAGAATGTGATTTTAAACTTGTGTGAAAAGGTCACACAAGACTAAAATCACTGTCTCGCACATGTATCGAATCGTATTTTTTGACACGACAATGTAGAGATTCTTCTTTTTGTAAAAAAAAAAGAAGAAAAAAGTGGGTTAAAAATTTAATATCATTAAAACTTTAGGTTTACTTCGTGAGAAATTTAATTATGTGTAAGTACACGAAGCGGCAATCCGTTCTCTCAATTCTTTTTAAAGTTATGCTGCACGTAGTAAGGCAATTTAAATCTTATTGATTTACTTTCTTTACATGTCAGAGCATTGATTTCTACCAAAAAATCGATTTTTTAAAAATTTTACTTCAGAATCTCCTCTTAGAAATGTTTATGATTTTAAAGTACACGTTAATAAATATATGCAAAAAATGTAAAATAAAAATGCAAGCTTTGTGAACCATCATTTCAACTGAAAATGTCTTTCATGTAATGAATTTTCAGATTTAAAAAGCGTTTCTGGAATTCTTATTTATCTGTAGGTTGTACTTTATTTTTGATTTATGTGTAAGATAAAACGTTTGAATGAACACTTAAAGCAATTTAATTAGAAAACTACAATGTTTTTCGTAATGTAGTGTACAAAACATGTATTATAAGATTACATCACATTTTGGTAATAAACTTCTAATCAATTTATTGAAAAATTACTTAAAAAATTTTTAACATTGTTAATACTGACGATAGAAAAAAGAGCTCAGTTCGATAGAATTAAGTTAAGCACATTTTCCAGATATGCTAAGATAAATTTCCAATATATAAAAAATCTAACACATCCAGAAAATTCGATAAGCACAATTTTTAAAGCTGAATGTACGAAAAACGTAATTTTGAGCAATTTTATAATGAGATACGCGAGTACGGTAGGCAAACAATAAAAATGTTCAATTTTTACAGTGATTTTCAAGAAACTAAATATTTTTTAAATTGTAAGGAAAGAACTGAGCTCTTTCTTTACGAATGTTCACTTTGTATGTATATCGAATGTTATAAAAATTTAGTAAATTTTATAAAAGTTTTATAAATTATAAAAATAAATAATAATTATAAATATAAATTTGTATTCAATATTTAATTTTATAAAGAGACCTTTAAGACAATTGTAAAATAATGTTTCTTAGTCTTAACAGTTCCTCGTTGGTCAAAGTATTTTAATATTTTGGAAAATGTAAGGAGGTGAAGTTCAGTTATTATAGTCACTTTTAATTAACAATTAACTGTATATTTATATATCTCTTGTTTAAAAACTTTTAAAGGAGCACTACTCTTCATTAAATGTTGTTAAGGCTGATGGAATTTGAAAAACGTTCATGTAGAAAAACTTAGATTCCAGTGGCGCAACAAACACGGGGTTCTGTATAAATTATTAGACGGATAATAAAATTCCAAACTAAACGCACTTTTTTGGGGTAGGTATTTATTGTTTTTTCCAGTGGCGTAGCTTACCCTAAGGGGGCCCTGTATAAAAATTTTTCACAAAAGAAACAAAAACGCCAGCATTGAATGAAATAAATATATTTATTGGTAATAAATAAATGTAAGTAATTACTAACAATTAATGCTCCTAGGAGCCAACTTAGCCAAACAGTTAAAACACATTTTTTCTCGCTTTTTTTCCGCAAACTTATTGATTAAGTCATCCAAAGCTATTGAATTTTATTAGTAATAATTCCATCAGTTCCTTAATGGAATAAATTTTCTGAATTTCAGATTTTAAGCATATTTTTAAAGCAATTAATTGTTCACATAGATTAACTGACATGTCGTTACTGTATTTAGCAATAAGTTTTTCGGCTTTCTCTTTTATTATTTCGTTTGAAAACGATAAGAGTTTTTCTGGCTGTAACACTTCAAACTTATTACTCAGGTCACAGAGGCTCTGAAATCTTTGTTTAGTTTGAGAAATTAATAGATCTAAACAACAATAGTACACATTGACTTTAAAATACGATTCCGGGTTTGAAATTCTCTCATTTTCTGATAACTCATCAAAAAAACGCTTCGTTTTTTTCAGTCTTTTATTTTTGAATACAGTTGCTACCCCCCATTCTTTTGCTAGATCTCTGGACTCGTTTAGCAAATCATTAAATGAATTTTGATTTCTCATTTCGCTCAGTCTATTCAAAATATTACTTAATAAAATATTAGCTTTCTGTATGTCATTCTTTTCATGCTGTAGAGCTTTAGAAACAGGGTTAATGATTTCAAATAGTGAAGAAAAAAAGGCGACAAGCACTATAAAATCGTAGCTCTCTAAAATGCTCATTATATTTTTACATTCGTCGCGCTCGTCTTTTTTAGTGGAAATTAAATTTAGTTGGTACAAAGTTTTCATTATTAATGAAAAATTTTTTCTTATAGCCGATAATGCGTCGATCCTTGAGGACCATCTAGTAGGGCATACCTTTTTAAGGGTAATTTTATATTTTTCAGAAGAATCATTACTCAACATTGACCAGCGTTTTATACTATTGCCAAGAAACGTATATATTCTTTCCAAATTATCGAAAAATGTTGACACTTCATTAACACGTTTCACAGCACCATTTAAAATTAAACTTAATACGTGTGCCGCACAATGAACATAATCGGCATTTGGCGCATGCTCTTTTATAAGGGCTTGTAATCCTCCATAAACACCGACATAACATTTGCTCCATCGTAACCCTGCCCTCTACACTTGGACAATTCAAAACGGTTCTTCCTATTTTTATTTTCCACAAATTTCCTAAATCCGGATCGCCGTTTTTTGGTTGTTGAAAAAAACTCACTTCATCGAAAAAACGTCTGCTTCTCGCGAAATTCTGTGAGATTCGTGCTTTTTTTGGTTGTTGAAACAAAACTCACTTCAGCGAAAAAACGTCTGTTTCTCGCGATCAGTGTTGTCAGATTAGGGGCATTTTTCTCATTTGCTCTCAGGTGAGTGACGTCATGTTGTGCAAGAGTAAGTAAGATAAATGCCCCTAATCTGGCAACACTGCTCGCGATACTCGAAGAAGTTCATCGTTTTTTTGGTTGTCTTGACCATGTCTGAAAAACGGTTCTTCCTATTTTTATATTCCACAAATTTCCTAAATCCTGTTCGTCGTTTTTTGGTTGTTGAAAAAAAACTTACTTCAGCGAAAAAACGTCTGCTTCTCGCGAAATTTTATGAGATTCGTGGTTTTTTTGGTTGTTGCAACAAAACTCACTTCAGCGAAAAAACGTCTGTTTATCGCGATACTCGAAGAAGTTCATCGTTTTTTTGGTTGTTTTCACCATGTCTGAAAAACGGTTCTTCCTATTTTTATTTTCCACTAATTTAATAAATCCTGTTCGTCGTTTTTTGGTTGTTGAAAAAAAAAACTTACTTCAGCGCAACACGTCTGCTTCTCTCGAAATTCTGTGAGATTCGTGGTTATTTTCGTTTTTGAAAATAAACTCACTTCAGCGGAAATTCGTCTGTTTCTCGCGATACTCGAAGAACTTCATCATTTTTTTGTTTGTTGAAACAAAACTCAATTAAGCGGAAATTCGTGTGTTTCTCGCGATACTCCGAGAAGTTGGTCGTTTTTTTGGTTGTTTTGACCATGTCTGAATAACGGTTTTACCTATTTTTATTTTCCACAAATTTTCTAAATCCGGTTCGTCGTTTTTTGGTTGTTGAAAAAAACTCACTTCAGCGAAAAAACGTCTGCTTCTCGCGAAATTCGGTGAAAATCGTGTGGTTTTTTTGGTTGCTTTGAATATAATTCAAAATCGGGTTTTCCGATTTTTAATTTCCACGATTTTTCTGAATCCGGCTGTCATTCCTGACAGTTTGGTACAAAAGTCGATCAACAGACGATTTTTCGCTGAAGTGAGTTTTTTTTTGACATATAAAAACTTATACAATTTTTCAGATATTTGAACGGCTCTTATACCAAGTTGTCAGGATTACAGCCGGATTCAGGATAATCGTGGAAAATAAAAATCGGAAAAACCCTTTTAGACACATGGTCAAAAAACCAAATAAGGTAGTGGACCCGATACTCGAACAGTACCCGATAGTCGAACACTGTCAGAGTTATTTAATTTTAAAAAATGATATACATTTTTATCGTTTTCACAAAAAATTTTATAAAATACTTTAATATTTTAAGTTATTATTTAAAGTACATGCGTACAACTGAACATTACATTTATCTAATACCATTTTTAAATTATGTATAATGAAATTTACACATAGGTTTTTATTGATTTTTTTAGAAATTGTTGGTTCAAATTCTAACTTTAAAATATGATAAGTAAATAACTTATCATTCCTAACCTCTTTCTAATTCGGATTGCATTGTTCGCCTACTTGGTCCTTGCCTGTTTGACAACTGATCCCAGGGGCAAAAACGCGTTCGACTACTGCTCCTTATGAGTCAATCTTTTTTTAAGTTTTAAGTTTTTAAGTATTTAAGTTAATGTTTAAAAAATCTATATTTTCTTCTTTAAATAGTTCAAAGAATGTTTATCTTTACAACTAAAAATAGCTTCATACGTTTTTTCCGAATTTAAATACTTTAAAAATGCTTTTAAATAGGCAAGAGTTGACACTAAGCCGTTAAGTGTTCGAGTATCGGGTCCACTACCTTAAACGATCAGGGGCGGCGCAGCCCATTTTTTCCATGTATGGATTTACGATATAACATCGGTGTGGGGGGGGGGTCAACCGAAATTTTTTCTTTTCTTTTTGTTTTCCCTTGTCCATCATTTCTAGATATAAATTCCAGACAGTTTTTCATGTATGGAATTTCCATACATGAAAATTTCCATGTATGGATTTATCCATGGCATCCATACTGTCTGCGCCGTCCCTGTAAACGACGAAATTCTCCAAGTATCGCGAGAAACAGACAAAAAAAAAACAAAAAAAAAACCACGAACCACGTTTTTTTTTTGACCTATCCCCCACAATTCGTGAGACATCTGAACGGATCTTAAACCAAATTGTCAGAAATCAAAGCAGCGACCAGAAAAAAAATCAAGGAAAATCAAAATCGAAAAAACCGTTTTTGAGACATGGTCAAAAAACCAAAAAAACGATGAACTTCGAAGAGTATTGCGAGAAACAGACGATTTTCCGCCTAATTTTTTGTTTTGATTTTTTTTACCTAACTTTCACAATTTGAGAGATCTTAATCCAAATAGTCAGAAATGACAGCCGGATTCATGAAAATCAAAAAAAAAGCGAAATCGGAAAACCCGATTTTGAGTTATGTTCACAACAACAAAAAAACTACAAACCACGCTTTTTTTTGACCTATCCTCCACAATTTGACATCTGAACGGATCTTAATCCAAATCAGTGCTCTCAGATCGAGCTAGAAATTTACCCCCTCTACTTTTACAATTTATCGAAAAAAAAGTAATTTCTTATATATAATGTGGGAAATTTTATTTATATAATTCAAGAAAACACTTAAAAAGAGAAATAATTTCAAAATTTTGACAAATTATACTTGAAAAATTACTTTTTTTTCGCTAAAATAGTGGATGTGGAGGGGGTAAATTTCTAGCTCAATCTAAGAGCACTGATCCAAATTGTCAGGAGGGACAGCCGTGATCAGGAATATTAAGGAAAATCAAAATCGGAAAACCCGATATTGAGTTATGTTCAAAGCAACCAAATAAACCACGAATTGCACAGAGTTTCGCGAGAAGCAGACGTTTTTTCGCTTAAGTGATTTTTTTTTACCTTTACACAATTTGTAAGACATCTGAATGGATCTTAATCCAAATTGTCAGAAATGAAAGCCGCGACCAAAAAAATCAAGGAAAATCAAAATAAAAAAAACAGTTTTTAAGACATGGTCAAAAAACCAAAAAAACGACTAATTTCTCCGAGTATTGCAAGATCCTTGGCGGAAGGTTCGGATTGAAATTCATTCCGAACCAATCCGAAAGTTTCCGAATCATTCCGGAATTTGTATCCGAATCAAACAGTTTCATTCCGATCTAATCCGAAGGATGTTTTCAATCCTTTTTAATCGTCTTTAATCCGTGCCTCAACATCGAGTTCAATCCGAATGAATCCGAAGCTTACGTTTCAATCCTTTTTAATCCGTGGATCCTAATCCTAATGAATCCGAACTCTATTCGAAGACACTTTTCAATCCGTGCATCCACACGGAGAAAACTGGAGGGTCAAAATCTGAGGGTCAAAATTTAGAGGGTCAGTCTGATCTTCTAGATACTCAGATCGGCCTTCTATAATTTTTTCGACATAATCAATTTGATTCTCGTTTTATATTCAGTTTAACAATCCGCAGATAATCAGGTTGACCCTCTGGGATGGTCAAGTTGAATATCATGTTTTTTCTTATTCTAACTATCTGAGGTGATTAAGTAGATGCTCTTAGATGATCAAGCCAACCTTCTGAGATGATCAAGTCGATTATCTGGGATAATCGAGCCGACTTTCCCTGGTATGAGAATCGAATCGACCCTCTGAGATAAATCGAATCGATCCTCTGAAATATACACGTATATACAAATATACAAATTTATTATTCCCCTGACAAGAGAATTCTAAATCTTGGACTGGAAAAATTCCCGAACTCTGCCGCAAATCAGCATGCGCAGTCGTCCATCTGTGCACGTTTCATCGTCCTGAACCGACCCGGTCAAGCTTAGCAAAGATTTTGTTTTTGTATCCCCAGCGTGATATAGCCG
>UCOK01011564.1:0-15534 GCA_900474325.1 Synergus umbraculus
AATAAAATACTTATATATAATATTATGAGTATAGTAGTCAGAAATTACACTATAAAAATTAAATACGAGATCAATATATAAATAATTTTTCCATTTTTACACATTACGTACCTGGATTAGTAATATTTTAAGTATAAACTGTACAAAAACTGGACCAAAAACAATAACATACACTTGTGGGCAAGCGGCACTCAAACTTCATCTGTCGTCTGCTAGTTGCATAAAACTCCACATTTCCCATATTTTCTACTTCACAGAGTTTATTTTATTCAATAAAAATGTCTAAAAACTTGAAGCAGTATACAAATTTTTAGTTAAACTTCATTTTTTTCGAAAATACAATTTCTATTATTCATAATTTAACTTTTACCGCTTTGGTAAATATTTTCCGGTCATGACCGGTAAATTTTCGGTATTACTCGGTAATACCAGTCACAAGCCATCACTAGCCACCTCGCTCTCTTTCTCTTGGGATTTCGGAGCGAGCGCACGTGAGCGAGTCAGCTGTAGTGTAACGACTCTATCAAGTGATTTTCTCTCTGGTGTTGCGACGATTTCGTTCGAGTACTTTTTGTGAAGTTCGACCGGCGTAATCTACGGTAAATAAATTGCTCTTATTGTTTTTATGTCTGGTCTGATTACTTCTCGCCCCACATGGCAGTTCCTTTCCCCTTTTCCTCCCAATAAATGCATAATCAAATCCCGATTATATCATTTACCACCCAATCCTGAGCTTTTTCCTTCTTTTTTTCAAACGCCTGCCAGTCAGTAAATTCTCAGGGAATCTCGACTGGTCACTTGAGATGTATTAATTGAGAGAATGTATTAGATTTGTATACAATTTTACCTGCTACCCCCCATATTGTCAAACTTTCCCGTTTTGTGACCCCCTGAATCCGAAAAATATGTTTTTTCGATTGTGTGTATCTTTCTGTCTGTCTATGAGTATGTGAGTTTGTAAATTTTTAGTTTGTGAGCACGATAACTTTTGAAAGAATTGACCGATTGGATTGAGCTTTGGAGAACATATTTGTTTAGAGTTTTTAAGGGGTTATATACAGTATATACACTTATTATTGTAAAAAAAGGGTTTTTTTCACGAATTTTTTTGGAAAACACGGTAAATTTTTTTAAGAACAAATCACTACGCATCTATTTGTACATGTTTCAAGATATTTTATCCCACATTGGACTCAAAAATATTGACATTAGTAGGCACTACGCCCGTTGAGCTCAAACACTGTAACGGTGTGGTACACCGCGACTGAATATGCCTAAATATAGGCATCCACAACTACACGCTGTCGGCATGGCAGGAAGCGGACAGACATTATCAATCAGATATCAATGCTAATTTGATAAGGCCCAAATCACGCTAGGATCGCATGACAAAAGGGTCTCCCATCAACGAGACAATCTTTTGTGGGGATATAAAGGGAACGAACTTTCCACTCGTCGCCCAGCGCCGGACTAGAGTTTCCATATTCTACTTAATGGTCTGTCTACAATAGGCGGATTTCAATCGTCGCTTCCCTAAGGCTTAACGCAAGCTGAAGCGCCGGCACTAACGCCAGATGCGCGCGCATCGTATTGCCAACAGTCGTGTATTTTCCGATGTTCACATTCCATTGTTGATTGACATGATTTTGCTTATTAATGATTTTTGTTGATTGATTGACATGCACAATCTAAACAATAGTCGTCATTTTACATCTGAATTACCGGAACGACAGAATGTAAACATCGAAAAATAAACGACAGTTGGCAATACGATGCGCGCGCATCTGGCATTAGTGCCGGCGCTTCAGCTTGCGTTAAGCCTTAGGGAAGCGACGATTGAAATCCGCCTATTGTGGACAGACCATAAAGGATCATCGAGCTCCAGGGGTAGCAGTCAAGTCAAATCAGACAGGTAGTATTCACTTATACACGGAGAAAATTGTGCGGTAACCATTACCGAAAGTTGTGGTGAAATCCGGATATTGTGACATTTCGGTAAATTTTCACGTACAGTACTGTAAAAGGAATTGTATGAAAATTTACCAAGCTCTCTGTAACAACCAGGTCTTTGATAGTGTCACATATGCGTTCTTCAACAAGTTGTTTAATTTTTAAATTATAGATTCTACGTTTAAAATTAATTAATCAGATGATATCAATCCTTGTTCAGGATTTGAAATCTAGCGGGGAGGGAGTAGGACTAAGTCTGAGAGAGTGAGGGGGAAATGTGAGGATGGAGTAGGTTGTATCTTTTGAGTAAAGACTCGTCTTTTTAGTGGTAACTAAGAACTCGTTTATTAAGAGAAAAATAGACCAGGTTTACAAAGATGGAGATGCCAGAGTTTCGCGTCGCTTGACAATGCTAAAAAGTGTGAACTAAGGTAGTGTGAGTAAATCTGGGTCGGTGTGGGAGAGCCCAAAGTCCCTAAAAGTCTCAAAAGTCGTGCGAAAAAAAAAATGAAAAGGGGAGGGGATAATGATGCCGAGCGGTATGCCGCCTGGGTGTTGCACCTACCGGTATGCCAGATAGGTATTGGTACAATGCGTTGCGCCTACCGGATTTTCAGATAGGCGGGAGAGGGCGCCAGATCTACAGGTATGCCAATAGACCGACTTCCAACGTTGCCGAGCGGTATGCCAGCCCGGGTGTTGCACCTATCGGTATGCCAGATAGGTGTTGGTGCTGAGTCCTACCGGTACGCCAGATAGGTCAGCTTGTTTGCGAGGCGGTTTCCGCCTCCAAACGATGTGTCGATTTCTCGTCGTGCAGGCCCTTTTATACTCTTGGGGTCTAAAGGGTTTGTGTGGTGAGGGAAGAACTTTTTTGGTGGGAGATGCGTGGAAGACGCTTTCACGGTATCCGCGCCTCTCTGAGTCCCTGGGAGATGCGCGGCAAACGCTTTTGCGGTATCCGCGCTTCTCTGAGTCCCATCACGCAGTTTTAGTAGAAATGGTCTTCGCCGCGCTGTCTGAGTATTTTGAGGCGAAGGTCCTTTCTACTTATTTCTTAGATAATTCTATTTCTTATTTTCTAACTTATATTTATTTAGATTTATTTCCGAGATAGCTATGTCGTTTTTGGGGTTTTGCGCCTGGGCGTATATCACAGAGATAAAAGTATATCAAAAGTCGAAATACCCGAATAAAAAATAAATAAAGTATTCAATTAAAGATATAAGTCAAATTTTAATTATAAAAAGCAAAATAATAAATATAAGAAAATACTAAGAGATTGGGCCGAGTGAGAGAGAGTACAAAACAATTTAAAGATAAGACGAATTTATTAAAATCGTGAAAACGGAAAAGCAAGGAATAATTGAAATATTAACAACAATCAAAGATACTTCGAGAATAAACACACGAAATTATCAGAGTGGACACAATATTATAAATGTCAAATTTCAAAACATGAAAACAATAGAATAACAATAATAAGTACAAAATAGCACAAACAAGCGATAACGAGGCCGAGCTAACGGTCAAAACTGAATCTTCAAATAGTAGCAGCGATAATATAAATCCAGTAAAGATAGAAATACAATAAAATTATTTGAATGAATTATTCAGAGTCAAATTTAAAGTAATAGAAGAAGATATTCAATAAAACAATGATACAATATGGCAAAATTTAAGTATACATTGGAAAATCGCTAGATAATGAAATGCCAGACATAATAATATGCAAATAACGATAGATAGTATAAAATTTGTTTTCAAAGATAAATATCGATTAGAATACGAACTCGTACACGCCCAAAATGAATTACAGCCACACAAAAAATACAATATAAAAGAACCTTAATCAACGACTTACGAATAATGATTCGCCGGAGACAAGATATTGCGGATCGCAACAATAATCAAGGATCGATAAATTCACGCAGACCGAAGCAGTCACATCGAAAGGTGGTCAATTTAGTGAGTCAAATAAAAGATGATATTGAGCTCAGGTCATCCATCTATCGATCCAAAACCAGAAATAGATAAACAAAGATCTACGAATCCAACCATTCAAAAAAGAGTCCAATAGGAAAGCCGTTGAAGATTAGAATTACGTAACGATTCCTCTTACATCTCAGCACAAGTGGAAATCGCTCTCAAATCAATAAAATATGTAAAAAAAACCGCCACGCTGAAACACACACAATTTTAACCGATGAGAAACCAACGTTTAACAAAAAACATAGTGCACCAAATTCACAAGTTAATCAACTATTTATCTTTTGCCTTCACAGAGAGTTGCTTGAACGTGACGGTCACAATAAATAGGTGTAACCACCATAAATTCAAATATGATAATGACGACCGATCCGCTCTCGCAACCTCTTTCCCCCCCCCCCGTCTATTCTTATCCCTTCTATTGAAAATTAATACTTAGAACAATTGGTTTCTCACTGGTCTTCATTGACCATTTTCACATCTTAATTTTAGGCGCCTAAATATAAATCGCATGCCTCATCTCGGTACAGAGTACCGCACTGCTCATGAGAACGTCCTATACTAAATCACAAGAAAGTTTAGGCTCCTGAACTTGAGAATTTACCAAATCGTGCGGTACTCAGTACCACACGGCTTGGTAGATAGAGCGTGGAGAGAAAAAAAATAATCTGGGTATTAATGTATGTATATTTTACAAATACATATACATCATACCCTTATATATTATACATACAACTTCAATGGTAAGCTAAATTAGAGTATACATACATAAACCTATTCCTATGACAAATACATACATATATAAAACTATATCGCTATATTCGACGAATCGCACGCACTATATGCTGAGAGTATAGATTTGAATCGTCCTTATATACTAACCAGTAAAATGTATCACCACTTGTGAGAAAGAAATAACAGGGGTGAACGAAAATATCATGTGGTTGAAGTTTTGAATGTTCAAAATGAACGAATTTTTATATTATGTTGCATTTTATTGTATTTATTGAATAAAAAAACTGCATAAAACAAAAATACATTTTATAAAGAAAATTCACAAAAAGGTAGCTCAAATTATAAATAAACAGAGTTGAAATTAGATTGCAAATGATAATATCTATTATTCTAATTATTATATAAATAATTAAGCGATGTAAATAATTTAGTATGCATAAACTCAATTTCTAATTTTTTAATTTACTTCAAAAGCAATAATAAATAATAAACAGGGTACACAGCGTAAAATGAGTTGAAAAGAGGGGAAATAAGGTGATTTTTTTTACAAAAAAGGGGAAAACAGGGGAAAGATTAAACAATAATTTTTTCATACAGGAAAGAAAAAAAAGTATTTTAAGGAAATGTTATATTATTATTCATCGTTATGTAGTTATAATGTTCTATTCAGTAAATTGTCTAAATCTGCACAAAGCATATTAATTATAATTATTATTTTACACGTTCCTCTTAACACAATCGACAATTTTGATAAGTCTGTGTGAAATATAGATTTATAAAACCATTTTTTAGTTTTTCCAACTAAATATAATTTTATATTTTCACAACTAAACTTCATAATTAAATTTCTTTTTTAACTTTTATTATATATATTATAATATATAAACATCTTGAAATTTTAATGATTTTTGGCTCAATTTTGAAAAACAGAGACATATAAGTACTTTAATTTAATTCTTCTAGACGTATAAACCATTTTTTAAAGGTTAATTTTGTTTCTCAACGTTGTGGAACTAAAAGTCTTATAAAATCCGTTATAGATTGCTTAATATGTTTCGTATAGGTTTAGAAAATTTACTGAAAAAACATTTTTAATTAAAAAAGGGGAAAATTTTTGAGAATAGGGTAAAAAGGAGGAATTTCTCTAAATAAGGGGAAGACTGTGCACCAAAAACGCTTTTTTTTCTACAGAGTCTCGATCCCCCCAATTCGTTTCTAAATCACTTTTTGGAATAATTTTTCAGGGTTTAGGAATAAGTGATGGGAGATTACAGAAACTTATAGAGAACTATTCACCAAAGAATTTGATGTATCACACATATGGGGTTTGCACCCCTAACACACCCCCAGGGGGTATTAAAAACTACACGGAAAAAATTGGAGGGTCAAAGTTGGAGAGTCAAAATTTAGAGGGTCGGTGTGACTTTCTAGATGGTCAGATCGGCCCTTTATAACTTTTAGGATATGGTCGACCCGACTCTCAATTTATGTTCAGGTTGATCATCAGCAGATCATCAAATCGACTCTCCCCGATGGTTGATTCGACGCTCTTAGATATAATTTTGAAAGTCACGTGACCATCAAACGAATTAAATAATTAAATAATTAAACGACCATAATTTTTTTCGCGATTTTCATTCGTTTTCGCAAAGGACTCCGGCTCAGATAGTTTCTTCAAGCGTTTTAAACTATCTGTGGGAGAAAATATTATTAAAAGTTATACATGCATCAAATATCTCCTTAATTGCATAATTAAAAATAGTCCACGAAGTTTTTGTGGTCGTCTTCGGTGAAAGGTGAAAAAAAAGTTCAGTGTGACATGGCAATGCAATCAGAGTTCGAATACGTAAAACTTCTTCAGAGTTGGCAATGCGGAATTCAAATCATCAAAATATTTAAAGGTAATTAAAATTTTATCCTTTTAACCCTTTAACGGCCAGTGGGACACATACATCCCACGTATGTGTCCCACTGGCCGTTAAAGGGTTAAAGAAAAGTTGTATCTAAGAAATTAGACGAATTTTATACATATTTATATAATCCGGACACTCAATCTAAAGTTTATATTGAAAATATTAAATTTAATTTAATTATCAAATTTTTAACATAAAAATACTTTCATCAATTTCAGAAAACCAAATTGATGATGAGTCTTTTGTTCTTTTAAGTGATCAAGACATTCGTGATATGATTACACTTGCAGGTCCGCGAAGTAAATTGTTGAAGAATTATACCGCATATTTAGAATCGGTATGCTAAATTTTTTATCTTAATTATTGCAAAAAACTTCTGAAAATTTGTTACATATTTTATCTCATAATTATTTTCCTACATCTCATATATGTAGGTATACATATTTTTTTTTAAATGACTTTCATGAAACTTTTATGTGAATAGGGATTTCAGCGACAGTACCATCACTTGGAGGAGAATTGATCTTTGACACAGCTAGTCAAGTTAACGAGTTTAGCGATGATATAGAAGACCAGGGTGCTGAAAGTTATACAAAATATCGACAACGCACGTTCCGATTGTGATAACTCCAATCATCAGGTTGAACAATCTGATTCAGGCGAAAGAAACATCTCAAGGCCCGTTGATGTACCGAGTTCTTGTAGAATTGAAAATCCGTCAATAGTAGGTTTTGAAGAAAGGTCACTATTTCCGAATGTAAGTGAAATTGAGAACTCTTATTCGAAATTGCATTTATTCTTTCAAACAAAGTTTGTATTTTTATATCATTTAATATTTATTATTTTTAGGGTCTCAAATCATATCTTCGTACAAATTATGAGTGACGACTTGCTCTGAAAGTAGGTGAAAATCTAGATCAGAATGTGCGGACACATTTAGTTAGATCTGTGATTGAATTTTTATTAAAATACTTTTCTTCTAACAACAAGTAAATATTTCCCTGTAATTTTATATAACGTGAAAAATATTATATATTTTTAATGAAATAATAATTTTTTTCTATAATCAACGTAAGTTTGTTTGTAAAAGCTGCTGCTGAAATTGCAACTGCTTATCTGAATGAGAGGTCATCGGTTTATTTTGTGCCTTCAAAACCAAAAACCGCACATAGCAGCCGGACTTACAACGCAGGAAAGTTGTGGAACCGCTATCAAAAAGTTCAGAGAAAACTATCAGGCCTAATTGAAGAGAATGATTTCGTCGAAAATGTGGATGATGGGCAAGGTATGTTGGTTATGAATACCAGGTGTATAATCTTAAATCCGCTGTTTTTTAGGCAAAAGAAAGTTTTTTTTTTACAGAAAATAAAATAAACTTTATTCAAAGTATTTTCTCTCGCTTGCTATACATTTTCCCTATCTCTCGGGCAATTTGTGTATACCACGCCAAAAAAAGTCTTTATCTTTCGATGCAAACCACTTCGTCAAGCCATTTTCCGACGTCTTCGTACGAATCGAAGTGTTGTTCAGCGAGCGCGTGACCCATCGACGAAAACAGGTGGTAATCAGAAGGGGCCAGGTCTGGTGAATAAGCGGGATGAGGTAGCACCTCCCAGTTGAGTGTTTTCAAGTAGTTTTGGACCATTTTTGACGTGTGCGATGAGGCGTTGTCGTGAAGAAAAATCAGCTTTTCATGTCTTTCTTCATAATCCGGCCTTTTTTCACGCAAAGCACGGCTCAATTCGATTAGTTGTTGGTGGTAGCGGTGAGCATCGACAGTTTCACCAGGTTTTAATAGCTCATAGTAGACGACACCCTGCTGATCCCACCAAACGCACAGCATCGTTTTGCGTCCAAAGCGATTCGGTCTTAAAAAAGAAGTTGATGGTTGTCCGGGATCGACCCACGATTTTCTTCGTTTCGGATTCTCAAAATAAATCCACTTTTCGTCTCCAGTCACCACACGATGCAGAAACGACTTTCTTTTGTGTCTAGCAAGCAAGATTTCACATGTGTTTTGGCGTCGCTCCATCTGCCTATCGTTCAGTTCATGGGGTACCCATTTTCCCATTTTTTGGATCTTTCCCATGGCATGTAAACGCATGGAAATGGCCGGTTGAGTAACACCTAACTGTTCGGCAAGCATTTTTTGTGTTTGTGTATCGTCCTCATCCAAAAGAGCCTGTAATTCATGGTCCTCAACTTTTTTGGGCCGATTTTCACGTTTCTTGTCACGCAAGTCAAAATGACCGTCTTTGAACCCAGCCTCCACAAGTATTCGATGTGATTCGGTAGCCGATTTCTTCAAATTGAAGCAAAAAAGTAGAGCTTCCCGCACATGCTCCTTTTCTGGCACAAAACTAGACATGATTACTCAAGGAAAAATTTATGTTGTTGTATAAAAAAACTGACTATGTGCACTGATTTATGTAGACAGGTGTCGAACTCACAAAAAAAAGCATGACGTTTCTATTGTAGCTAAAAATGTTCACTACCGCCATCTCTGAGCAAACAGCGGATTTAAGCTTATACACCTGGTAATATGTTATAATTTTATATAAAATAAATATCTAAATATTAAATAATAAGAAATATAATATAAATAATATAAATACAAAGAAAATATAAAGAAGCAATAAGAATAACGTGCAGATTGATATGCGCCACTTTTACGACCGTCGAGTCCCTCCCTGAAAAACCTAACCGTCGACGAATTCCGCAAATTATAAACTGGTAATACCAGTATAAACTGCCGCAATGCGGAATCCGTCGACCAATCAGGTAGCACCTTTAGGTGTGGCGGCATGGCACCCACGCTTCTCGAGACAGCGAGCTACGATCCGGAACTTCCTCTCGAGTTCCTTGACGAGGAGTACGATCCGGTAAACCCTTTATTTTTCTCGGGAAAAATTCCGCGAGAACGTATTCCGGAATTTAAATCTCCTTTCTCCTCCCTCGCCCCACCACGAGTACGTGTGGGTCTATTCGCAATCCCTGAATTGAACCAAACTCCAATCGGACCATTACCTTCAGCGACCGAGCTATTTCGTCGATTGTCCAGCCCTATCGGTGACGATAGGCCCCACCGGGCTCTCAAAAACGTCCGACGCGCATTTTTTTAAAGAATTTAAAATACTACTTTATCAAGATTTTTTGGAGTCGCATGATATCTACAATTATATAAGGTTATTCCCTGATTTAAGAGTGCAATTTGGGTACAAACTGTTGCTACAGGACTTTGATGAGAAATATTCAGCAAAAACACAAGCATTATACACCGTTTGGGAACATCTATCATCTGCAGTGCTGAAAATTGGAATCAGGAAAGAACATCTTCAAGAAACTGTGCTCGAAGATGTGAATGGTACGTGAAATTCATAGTATATCTAAAATTCATAGTATATCTAAAATACATAGTATAACTAAAATAGTATATCTAAATTTATACGTATAAGGTATTTTATTATCTTAAATCAACTTATTGCAGATAATGTAGTAATAAAGTATTTGCCTCAACTCTTTAATCCAGGAACGATTAAAAATAAAAATACGAAGCAGAATTTTTGACCTTCAACTAATGAATTGGTGGAAACATTATTTTTACATGTTGGGGTTGGTTACGACTTTCAAATGAATAATAAAATAACTTTAATTTAATAGTGCTAATAAATATATTATATATTTCCTAGGAATTGTCAGACGTTGATTCGGAAATCGACCGCAGAAGGAAGACTGCTTCTGAACGCGGAAATACACTTCAGCCATTTATTATCGGTGCTGGCAATGCAATTGAAAGAATACGCTCAATTTACGTCTACATTGATGGAGTAAAATATTTAATGAATAGTCCTGTACAAGCTTTGGACGTTTGCTTCAAGATATACCAAGCTGTGAATGCTGAGTACCCTAGTACAGGCCTCCAAGTGTGGAACTTCATTCAAAGATACATTTACAATATTCACACTTCTACCGATGTAGCTAGCTCTACACAAGACGAAGTCGTAGTCGATCTGTGTATTGTTGAGCCAGCTTTGAAGTGAGTTTTTTTGGACATAGTCTATGACTAGAAATATTTTTCTTAAATTAAAAGGCACCCTGATAAACTATTTATTTACTGATTATTTACTTTTTTTATAGGGAATATTTATGAGACGGTTCACCCGTGCAAAAATATATTAAGAAGAAAGGCCAGAAAAAATTAATAATTTGAAGGCCAATATAGTTCTGCATGCGTATAGTTTTGCATGCGTATAGTTCTGCATGTTCCTTCATTTCTTATTTATATTAAATATTACTGTGCATCACCGACAGTATTAAGATTAAAATCAAAATGCGTTGCCACTTATGTAATGCCTTTTGTATTACATCTTTCAAATCCTTAATCACTCATTTGCGTGTATTTCACAATTTGCGTCACTTCAAATTGGAACATAGCACATATTTTCCAGTGAAGGTCAATCCTGAATTCTCTCCAGGTACTAACACTGCAAAAAACTCTAATATCCCGGGAATTAGCGATTCTATAAATTCAAACGATTCCTCCTCTGCTTGCCCTTTATTGAATCCTAATATAGGCGACGAAGACATCATTAATCATGCTTTTGAACCAAGTAATTCTAACAGTTCCAATCCCAGTACAACTTTTACGGAAAGTTCTTTTTCTGAGATTGTAGCATTCCAAATACAACGAATGATATCTAATTTGTATAGCAAACCATCCTTACTGAGAAACATTGTTCAATGTGTAATTAACGAATTTGAAAAGCATTGTTACTTGCCCTGTGAAACTTTTAGAAGATAAAGTCCAAGAAATTTTTATTAGAAATTCAGTTCCTTTAAATGATCAGCAAGAAATAAAATCAATGTTTGCAGTTTTTCCTTCCGTTCTGCAAAAAAAGAATACGGAGTACTTGCGTTTTAAAAATTTAAAAGAAGCTGGATTTTACATTGAGCCTGAATGTCATATTATTGGTCAGGAATTTGAGGTCTCTAAGGGAAGGGAGGTACCGCAAGATCGATGTGCTCAAGTAATTCCTTTAAGAAAACTTTTAAAATCATTTTTAGAAATTGAAGGTGTATTAGATCATATACTTGAGTACATGGCCTCTTTAGATGCCGAGAGTACAGTTGTTTCAAATATTGTGCAAGCAGAGTTATGGAAACAAACCGTTCGGAATTTCGAAGGAAAAGTATATCTGCCTATAGGTTTCTATTTTGACGAATATGAGATAGGAAATGCCCTTCGTTCTCATAGCGGTATCCACAAAATCGGGGGAGGATATGTTATCATGATGTGTATAGCACGGGAATATAGAAGCAGATTGAATAATATTTTTCTAGCAATATTACTTCACCATGCTGACCATAAAAAAGCTGGTAACAAGGTCGCTTTTTCTAAATTAATTGCAGAATTTAAATACTTGGCAGAAGAAGGTATCTTAGTCAAGACTCCAAGTAAAGAAGTTCGCGTTTATTTTGTTTTAGCAGTAATCGAAGGCGATAATCAAGGTTTAAATACAATCTTGGGGTACTGCGAAAGCTTTTCTGCAAACCATTATTGTCGATTATGCAGATTGAGTAAGACTAAAGCACAGTATGCTACCAAAATTCAGGATACCGACTTGAGAACTGAGGTTAATTACGAAATGGATGTGGAAAGCAATAATTTTCAAACCACTGGTGTGAAAGAAAACTGCGTTTTCAATGATGTTCCATATTTTCACTGTGTGCGGAATATTGTTGCTGACACTATGCAAGACCTTTTGGAGGGAGTTTTCTGAGCATCATGATCAGTACATAAAGTTATTCGGGGCCTTAAAACCAAAGCATCACTTCATGCTTCATTATGCAGACATTATTAGACTGATGGGGCCTTTAGAACAAATCCAGGCTATCAGAGGAGAAGCGAAGCACAGGGAGGGAAAATTGACATCCAATTCTGTTTCGACGAGAAAGAATATATGCAAAACTATTGCAATTAAACAGCAACTAATTCTTTCATATCGTCTACTATTAAAGCTAGGTTTTGATTCTGAGTTTGCCAGGGGCCGTTTAAGAGAATTTAGTGCGGAAACTGCTGACGCCTTAATGAATTTAACAAACCATATCCCAGATAATTATATTGCGGCGGATATGGTAACAATATTCAACACTATATATAAATATGATTTGTTTGTTAGCATTGATGGAGATGATGAGTTTCCTACTTTCGTTCAGATCAAGGACATTTTAATTGCGACCAAAAATAATGTTATATTATTTTTCTGTGATGCTTTCAGAACCGTAGCATTTTGTGAGCACATATTTGCTTACGAAGTAAGAAAGACCTCAAAAAAGATATTTGTAAACCAATCAGATTTAATCCATCATCGGCCAGTTCTTGTGATCGAGCAGTTAGGAAAGTTGTACGCTGTTACAAAAAGTGCAATTTAAATAATATTATAAGTTATTATATAGTTTGTCTCGCATAAAGTGTCGAGTTTTCTGTGATCCTATTTATAAATATAAGAAAATAAACATGCATTTATAATTGAATTGTGTTATTACTCTATCTCACTCATATTATTAATTAGCATAATAACTTAAGGCGATGTATCAGAAGGATTAGATAAATAATTAATAAATAGTATTTGACTCTCTGAGATGTATAGATTGATCTTCAAGGATGGTCTAATCGATTCTTCGAAATGATAGAGTCGACTCTCCAAGATGATCGAATAAAAAATATGGTTATATTTATATATTAGAAAATTAACCAATATGATTATATTTTTTACATCATTTTTAATAACTAGTGTCTTAAAGAGGTTTCAAAAGATTTCAAATGGTTTCAAGGGATTTCAAAAAATTTCACCAGACATTTCTAGAGATTTAACAGATTTTAAATAATTTAAAAACAGTTTTGGTTTTTAGCTTGCTTCCAAATTTTGAAACCTTTTTAAGTTTGTTGAAATTCCCTAAGAATTTTTTTAAATCACTTGAAATCTTTCGAAATCACTTTTAATTTTTTAAAAACATTTAAAATCTCTTGAAAATCTTGAAACTCATTGTAAGTCTTTTGAGATTCTTTTAAAATCTTTTAACATCAATTGAAGTCTATTAAAATCGCTTTGAATTCATTAAAACTCCATAAATTCACTTAAAATTACTTTAAATTCACTAAAATCACCTAGAATCGCTTGAAATCTCCTTAAATTCTTTAATATCAGTTAAAATCCCTTGAAAAACTTTTAAAAATTTAGTAAATACTTTAGTCTTGAAACTGGCCTAATTCTTTTGAAATTCTTTAAAAATGCTTTTACATTACTAATTTTATGAGTATTTCATCAATAATATTTTATGAATCTTATTAGTATTTTATTACTATTTTGTTAATAACTAATGTATATTAATATATTGTTATATTGAATGACTATTTCTTGAAATATGTATTCAATTCGTCGGTTGCGTGGTCACGTAGTCATATTATAGTCACTAATACTAATATATAAAGACCATCGGGACACGCTGAAGTGAGTCAGCGTAAAACACTTTGTGAAAAATTGTAAAATTTTTTGAGACGCTTTCGTTGACTAGCAGTTCACTTGTTACGTGGGACGTAACTAGATACCCTTCCCCACTTCCAAGGTGTGACGTGAGCTTGACACGTTACAAACAAATTGCCTTTTCTCTCCAAAAGACTGATCGACGATTGACTTGAAGCTGGGACTAGAATACGGTTGGCCAGAACCATTCTAGTACCCAGACTCCGTAGCGCAGTGGTAGCGTATCGGGCTTGCAAGCCGGCGGCCGAGGGTTCGAGTCCCGACGGCCGGAGTTCTGTTTTTACTGACTCGATGACTTTTCGGCTCATTTCTCGACAGTCCCCCCTACTTCAGACCGACTAGAGTAACAACTTTGTTACACACTTTTTCGTTACTTTAAGAAATTGATAATTTTTTTAGACGTTATGACAAACTATGGAATAAGAATTGGAGAATTGCAGTACACATAATGAATGTCAATAATTCGTAAAATTTTTTCTAAATATTCGTAAATCTAATCCACTATTTGATAAATTTATACGAAATTTTGTTAAAATTTGGGTCTGTTCAAAAGCACAAATGGTGAAGAATTTTCTAAAAAAATCGATTTTTATGTGTCTGAAAATTCAGTTTTTTCAGTCGCAAAAAAGTATTTTTCTTTCAAATGGGAATTCCTTCGTCCAAGTATGAGATAATATTGTAAACAAGTAGCCTGAAAAAAATTAGATAGATAGGTGTCATATTTTTTGAGAAATCGTGGACACTGCAACAGCCCTTTTTGAAAAATCACATTCCGAGGTAATCGTGTTTAAAGTTTTGAATACTTGTAGGTAGCGCACTTGGAGGTAGCGCGCTGTTGATAGCTGTAACTTAGGTTCTAGTACTCAGATCTCTATGAAATTTGGAGAAAATGATCTTAAATGAATGTATGTACTTTAAGAAAATGCAATGAAAAATTTTTCGATTTTTTGGACCAACACAAGCGTACATATATATTGTAACTGTTCCGTGGCTCTATGATTTAAAAACTAACTATTCCAAGAATGATTAGTTAGTATCTCTAACTCATGCTCTCTCATAGGCTATGAATTCTTAGTCGTTAAGTTGAGACCCAGTGTGCTCAGATCTGAAACAAGATGCCCACTTACACAATGAAACCTCTCTGCCCTTGTGAAAAAAGTAGGAGGCCGAATGATTGCGCGCGCACCAAATTCTCCTGTTCTGAGTTTGAAAACCCGAAGATGTACGATTGCCTTCGGAAAACTTCGGAAAGTCTATCTATTTATATCTCCTAGATTCACATTTGAAAGAAAATGAAGAAATTGTCGATTTTAATATTTCGATGCGTTTTGATGTTGAGGTTAGGTTTTTCAGGTGGAGAATATTAATATTAATACTATTATATATATATATATATATATATA